>JAUMJJ010000029.1:4942500-4992500 GCA_033556795.1 Tapera naevia | reverse complement strand
CCGAAGGCTGGAGCACCTCTGCTATGAGGACAGGCTGAGAGAGTGGGCTTGTTCAGCCTGGAGAAGACTCCAGGAATACCTTGTAGCATCTTTCCAGTACCTGAAGGGGCTACAGGAAAGCTGGGAGGGACTTTTTACAAGTAGTGATAGCACGAAGGGTGAATGGTGTTAGATTGGAAGGGGGGAGATTTAGATTGGACATTAAGGAAGAAATTATTCACGATGACGGTGGTGAGACACTGGAACGGGTTGTCCAGGGAAGCTGTGGATGACCCCTCCCTGGTAGTGTTCAAGGCCAGGTTGGATGGGGCCTTGAGCAGCCTGGTCTGGTGAGAGGTGTCCCTGCCCATGGCAAAGGGGTTGGAACTGGATGGGCTTTAAGTTCCCTTCCAACTCAAACCATTCTATGCTACTATGACTTAATAAAAGGTGCCACAGGACCTTTAATGGCCATGTGTCACTTTCATCTCATCTTTATTCACTTCTAGAGACAGGTCCAGCATGAGGAGCAGTCAAGAATCATTGCATGCTTTTGGTAAATCTCTCTTGCAGAAACTGACTGCAATTGCAAGATAGGACTGGACAACCATAGAGCAAGGGGAGAAGGGCTAGTAGAGAAGAATTAACTTCTAATGACAGTAGTTCCTACAGAGTTGGTTGTTACACAAGAGGATGTTTCTTGAGGCATGAAGGAATTAATTCACCACCGTTTTAGATTTCTCAGTATTTTGATGGTACAGTTAATGACATTCCCTTCCAGAGCGTAAGAAAGTGGGGAAAGTTATAGAAGCTATGAAATAATGTTTGAAAAGCTGTGTTCTGGGAGCTAAGTGGTAATGATAATATATTTCATTATGTGTGAAACAGGATTTTTTCAGTTTTATTTTTGATTTGTGGAAAAGTTTTCAACAGGTTATGCTAACACAGTTATGGTGCTGTGTGAAAGCTTCAGCATAATCTGACCCGAAGAATAGGTTATCTTGTATAATCACATCGTGGACGAAACTGAATATTCATGTTCTGTCTCATAAAACTTAAACTCCTTTTGACACTTTGCACAACCCTACAAAAAAGCTACTTCTAAGGTTTTCTTATAACCTCATGATGAGATACTTGGGGAAAAGGCTTGTCTACCCTGTGGGTTATCTCATGTGGAACATGAAATTCTGTTTTTCCTGAGCTGGATAGACAGCAGTATTTAAACTTCTTGCTTGAAGAGACAAGCTATTGGTGCTACTGGTTACTCTGTTTTCGTGGCCTAGATGACGTGTTGAATGGCGTGCTTCTGAATAGCCAGGTAGCAGAAACGGTAAAGAATACTTTTCAGTACTTCCACATGGATTTATTTTGTAGTTCATAAATGCTGTAATCCTGCTTGCTGGGATTTTGCATGGGTGATCTTCCAAAGACGACTCAAAGGTTCTAGCTGACACATAATATGGAGGAGTACTGTGTGATAAGGATGGGAAGGGTAGCATGCTCTTCCTTGCTGAAAACCACTCAAAAATCTTCATAGAACAGTCTATTGGCATGGATAATAAATAGTATGAGGTTTGGCTGCTTTCCTGCTGTCACGCAAGGTTGTTGTTATCTCACTTAATTTATGTCTTCCAGTCAGCTTTCATCCTCATTCCTCTTTCAGCATCGTTCCTCATCCCAATTGCAGAAATATATAGAAGCTCCAAAGAATTAGCGAACTATGATAAAAATGAATTTTCTTCTTGAGATGGCTCCTCTGATTAATTGTACTGTATCTACAAAGTTATTCATTGTTGGCTACAGAAATATTTATTTCCACATGCACTCAACTCTGCAGAAAAAAAAAATTTTGAACTGTTAGTGTTCCCTTGTACTTGTGTAAGCCTTAACGGGAGAACTGACAGTTCTTGACTGAATACATCTAGTACAAGAGCTTACCTAATGTAAATAATATAATCTTGAAGGCGTGTGAAGAAGTAATATGTTAAAGATGACATCCTTTCAACAGACTTATACTGTGCAGTGAAGGTAAAATTGAGTGGGATATGTAAGTTTGGTGAATAAAAGATCAAAGGTTGTAATGAAAAGACAATGAAGAATGCAATTTCAAGATGAATCTATTTGGTGTCTGGTGAAAAATGTTGTGGTTCCTCTGGAAGAGGATGAAATTCAGTTAGCAGAGGCTGTGAGCATAAATAAGTTATTTAGATGAGGAGGAGGAGAAGTGAGCCTTCGCAATTAATTTTTTAAGATACTGGAAAAATTAATGTGCATTCTTTTGTGATTGGGCTTTCTATGGGTGTGTAGGTAAATGGTGGTAATATTTATTCTAATGTCTGTGTTGACAATACATGTCAAAGCCTACAGTTTTTCCTTCTGACTAGAATTTTAGTAGACAGGAGATCCTTCTATTAGGAGTGTTGTGTCTGGTGAAGTTCACCTCTTTGAATGGAAACTAGTACTTTTGAGAGCAATACCACAGTTTTATTTGACCTGTCCAGGTTGATCAAATGCACCAGAATCCGGAAACATCTGTCAGAAAGTCAAGTTCAGATGTCACTAGTTCTAGCTGGAAAGTTTCTGAAATGCCTGTCTCATTACAGAAAGTCTCTGTTCCTGTCTTTCATGTTGTTGTGGGTTGCCTTTTTATGGCAGAGCTGTAGCTAAAATTGCTGGCATACAGAAGAGGAGAGGAGGTCTTGTGAGGAAGGTCTTTCCTTTTCTACATTCTGAAGCCGTGAACTTCTTTCTCAATTTATCTGCTAGTGTGAAAGTTTGTGTGGCTTTATATTGCAGTACCCATATGTTCTGTCTAATCACTAAAAAAGGAGGAGATGAGTGAGATTAGATGCCCCATTCCTGGGAACATTCAAGGTCAGGTTGGATGAGGCTCTGAGCAACCCGATCTAGTTGATGTCCCTGCACACTGCAGGGGGTTTGGACTTAAATGACCTGTAAAGGTCTAATCCAGACCATTTTATTCTATGTTTTTGGTAAGGCTTCTTAACTCTTAAAATTATTTATTTATGGTAAGAAGATTTGTCTTATGCTTCTCATTAGGGTATCTCAAGTTCAAAACAGTCACTGTTATATTCACTGATTACGCGTTGTAACTTCCCTTGAGGACACTTTGTCCAGTACTTTAAGCATCTGATCCAATTTCATGTCAGATATGTTGAACTACTGGGGAAAATTTTCAATGCTATTATCAGAGTTTATCTTTCTAATGAAAGTTACTATTTATAAATTTTTAGACTGCTACTCTGAGACAGGAGTGAGCAAACGCTTTAAAAATGCAGTTTATTTAAGCAGTGAAATGACCAAACTGTTGCTCTGATCAGCAGATCAGATTTTAAAGAAGGTTTTTCATAGGGATGTTCCACGTCTTCCTGTCTCAACCAGCTGCTTTTCTTTTGTCCTGGAGACAAAATATCCCTTGTGCTTGGAGGTACTCGTGCTATTAATAACTATGACACATTTCTCTTTCAACTTACCCTCCATAACTTACTCGGAAATGTGACAGAGGAGATGCGTGGTTTTCCTGTGAAGCTTGCTGTCACTTAGACACTGCTCCTGAGCTTCCTACAGACTTTTGTCTGGAAAACCTATTATCACAAGATCCCTTGCTTTGCCAGTTTGGAACCTCACAAATTACTTTTTGTCTTTTATGTTATATTTGGTGAAATATTATAGTTAATTTTTAAAGAAATGTCTGTCCTGCTTTAGCGTTTAGGTGCCAGGGCGAAGAAGCAGCATGCAGTTTGTCTGTCTGTAGTACTTTTAAGAGTTTATTGTGAAGTTTGAAAGTTTAGATTTACGATTTCTTCACTTGTTGAATGTGAACACTCAAAACTGTTAGTACAACAGGTAGTTCTGCCTAGGACTCAAGGGAATGGCAGGAAGATGTGCCAGGAGAGGTTTAGATTGGGTATCAGGAAAAGGTTCTTCACCCAGAGGGTGGCAGAGCCCTGGAACAGCTCTCCAGGGAAGCAGTCACGGCGCCAAACCTGACAATATTCAAGAAGCACTTGGCCAGTGCCCTCAGACAAATGATGTGAGTGTTGGGGTTGTCCTGTGCAGAGACAGGAGTAGGACTCGATGATCCTTGTGAATCCCTTCCAACTCGGGTCATTCTGTGATTCTGTGGATAGATATGTATGTCCAAGGCAAAAAAAAAATCAATCTTAATTCTAGCTGCTGAGGGAAGGGCTAATATTTAGAACACTTCCTTCCCCCTCTTCTCCACTTCTTTTTTTTAAATTGGTGATGCTAGAGTATCTGTTGCCTTGCTGCTTTAGTAGCTTTTTATCATCATCCAACACTGTGTGCAGAAGCCCTAACTTTACAAAAGGGGAGCTGAAGTTACTGGAAGGCCTAGAGATTCACATAGTAGTATGCAGCTCTTCACAGAAACAGAGGTGGAATACAGTCTTCTCTGTCCTTGTCTAATGCTTGAACGCCAGCGGTTTCTTTTCGGTTAAGGGAATGAAAATATGGAAGCATTGCTTTTTGTCACTTTTGTGAGTGTGTACCTTTCCACATTTTTTACCTGGGTTCAGCAGAGCCCTTGGTATCCATAATTTCTCTCATCTCTGCTAGAGACATGACTTGCCAGAGTATGATCTTTGTGATGAAAAATACCCCAGTCACCATTCTGCTTACTTGAGCTCTTTCAATCGTAGCTAATTCTTACGGAAGTTGCTACCACGGTTCAGCACCTTCTGCTTTTCTTCAGCAGCGAGAAACTTACTAGTTTTGTTTAAACCAGTATTTCTTTCAGCTACATGTAAAAATAATAACTTTGAGAGGGCATCCCTTTAGCGAAATAGGTTACTGTTTGTCACCAGTCTCTTTCGGTGTGGAGACATCAAATCTATTTAAGACAATTTAGGAAGTCTGTATTCTTAAAAATACTGGGGTGGGTTTTTTTAGCAGTTTGCTTACAAACAGTTTTCATTTAGTGGTGATGCCTTGCTTGGAAATATCCATTTTTCATATGTTTTGTTTAAAATTTGTTTATTGAGTCTTCATTAAATATCTATTGTTAGGCTACCTGATAGTGCAAAGAAGAATTTTAATAATAACCTGATAGTTTAATTTGTATGATAATAATTCAGTTAGTAGTAATCAGCTAGGACTCATGACACAAGGAGATACCATTGAAATAATAAGCAGGGAAAGCGGAAAAGTGGCAGTATCCCTTTTCTGCTCTGTCGCTATCCCATGTCAAGTGCCTGGTTGATAATTTTCAGAGTGGTGATTACTACACACAGGATAATTTACATTAATGAACTACACGTAGAAAGTTCTGCTGGTCATATTATGAGGGTTTAGTTACAGTAAATCATGATGATGGGCATTTCTGGTTTTCTTTCTTTTAAACTGTCACATGGGAAGCAGGTGTGGAAGGTAACACTTAGTTCCTCATATCCATACTAGAAACAATAAAACATTGCCGTAAAAGGACTATATAGATTAAAGTTATTAATGAGCTACAGAGCAGTTTCTGTCACAGCTATTAAATTCATTACCATTTACTTCTATGTTTTGGGGTGTCCCATGAGTAGGTGATTTGGGTCATTAACATCACATTATTAGAGGATCATTTTTGAATTGGTAAGTATGTTTATTTTTTCATATCTTATTAAGGTTCTGGAGCACGTCTAGAGCAGTGCAAGCTGGTGAAGGGTCTGGAGAACAAGTCTTACAAGGTGTGGCTGGGGGAACTGGGATTGTTTAGCCCAAAGAGAAGGAGGCTAAGGGGAGACCTTATTACTGCCTGAAAGGAGGTTGTAGCGAGGTGGGTGTTGGTCTCTTCTCGCAGGTGACAGGTGATAGGACAAGAGCAAATGGCCTGTATACTTTTTTGAACTTTATTCAGCACCCCTTGAATGAAAGTTCTCTGGGGAGAGTTGTTTGTACACTTTTTCTCTCGGAATGTGTGTGCACACACACTATTGACCTCATTCATCAGAGCAGCTGACAATCAGAAGCTAAAGGGTTTAATCTTTGCCTGTTCTTAGTTGGACTAATTCGTTTTCTTTGTGAATAATATTAGAGTTAGTGTCTTCCTCTCTTCCTGTTTGGACTTGTGAATCGAAGGATATGGGACAGAGTATTTTTTTTTTTGAACAGTCATCAATAACTGTCATTTGACATCAATAACTATCAGTTTTAAACATGCATCATCCAGTGAAACCCATGTCAGCCAGAACACTATTAGGTTGTTAGACAATGCCATATATGTATGTAGAGATGATAGCATTAAAAAATAAAATGCATCAAAATTAGTGTATGCACTGATGCCAGTACCGCTTTCAGTGCTAAAGAATCTATATTGACTTATGGAGAAGGAGGTTGAAAATAATTTGGTTTTTTCCCAAAACAAGTGTTGTGAGAGGTGGCTGGGGGAACTGAGGTTGTTTAGCCTGGAGAAGAAGATGCTGAGGGGAGACCTCGTCACTGTCTACAACTGCCTGAAAGGAGGTTGTGGCAAGATGGGTGTTGGTCACCAAGTGACAGGTGATAGGATGAGAGGCAGTGGCCTCAAGTTGCAGCAGAGGAGGTTCAGATTAGACATCAGAAAAATATTGTCACTGGGAAGGTTATCAGGCACTGGAACAGCTGCCCAGGGAAGTGGTTGAGTCATCATCCCTGGAGGTGTTTAAAAGACGGGTGGATGAAGTGCTCAAGAATATGGTTTAGTAGTGGACAGGTACGGTTGGACTTGATGATCTCAAAGGTCTTTTCCAACCAAATGATTCTATGATTATTTAACAGAGGAATTGCCTATGTATGATGTGGCTCCACAGTAAGTTTAACAAGTTAAATGAGTTGTATTGCAAGTCTGTTTGCCTTGCCAGCTGAAGCAGTAATCTTGCGTAGTCTGAGAAGGTTCAGCATTTGCTCATTTATGTTGTGGGTGCTGTAGAAATGGGGACTTCAATCAGTCTGTAACAATTTTGATCTTCCAGTAGCAAAATGTTTCATGGTACATGATGAGTAGCTGAAGCATTTGCATATCTCAGCCTAGTTTCCTTATTGTCTTAAAGAAGCATTGACTGCAAGTCCTTTAGAGTTTACTGAAAGGCCAAATGTGCTTTAGGCAGGATAGCATCCTCTGCAGCAGATATATTCCCTACTGCAGATTTTTTAGCTATTTGAGCTCAAAGAGTAGTCCATTATAACTTGAGAAACTAGGAACTGAAGGAGGAAACCTAAGTTTTCAGACTTTACTTTCTTGCTAAAACCTAAAATTGAGGGATTAAGTCCTGAAGTCCTGAGAAACAAGAATGTGGTAATCCAAAGCGGTATGTTTAGTTCCCTCTTTGTAAGCAACACTACTTTGTTGTTTTCACTTGATGCTTTTACATATAAAATATATTTAGATAAGCTTGTTAGCCTATTTATAGTGCTGTTTATTTACTAATAAACCAGTTTTTAAATGCTGTGCTTGTGCTTGTTGAATTATAATCAAGATTCAGTTAAAAAAAGGCTTTCACAAATATTAGTAAATTATTTTGCAGAAAGGAAATGCAACGTTGCCCATTTCTTAACAAAATCACAATTTAAATAAATACGCATAAGCCAAGTTGCTTACACAGATTGTAATTTTATAGTGTATGCTTCTGGATAGCTGACAAGTGCCAAATGTTTGTGTAAAGTGTATCAATCAGTGAAAAAAAAACTATTTCTATAAAAAGTAAATAAAAATCACGGTTGCAAATACAGAGCTAGAATGAAGTAATTTATGTGAACAAAAATGTCTTCCAAATGGAAACTTGGTGTCTCTACTTCAGTGTAGATTGCAAGAACAGGACTTGTTCTATCAGCTTTTTCCATTATTATCCATAGCATCCTGCATCTGAACATCGGAAGTGACATCCTCTTTACTGTTACAAGCAGACGGAAGACTCAAAAAAAGATAATGAGGGATAACCTTTTACTCATCCTTGGTAATACACAACCATGCTTGAACGTGTCAACAGATTGTATGAAATGGTAGAAAAGCAGCTTTGTACCCAGTCTGCAGAGGCCTCTAGTAGACCTC
Source organism: Tapera naevia (assembly GCA_033556795.1). Taxonomy (NCBI): domain Eukaryota; kingdom Metazoa; phylum Chordata; class Aves; order Cuculiformes; family Neomorphidae; genus Tapera; species Tapera naevia. The sequence goes on along the minus strand of JAUMJJ010000029.1, from coordinate 4,984,471 downwards.
TAGTAACAGCCTCTCTCTTCTTCCCATGAAACATGGCTGCAGCTGTTAGATGGTTTATCTGTGATTCTGGTCTGGGAGCTACTTTATGCAGAATTTTTTGCCTGCAGGCAGAATTTACTCCTAGTAAGGTGGTTTCACATAATCTTCTTGTTTGGGTCCTACTTGATTTATTTGGTTTCCAGCTGTGAGAAATGTAGATCCTGGAAAACAGGGCATGACTTGCATTCTCCCTGAGGAACTATTAAACGTAAGTAAGGGTGGAGGATTTGTATGCGAAATTCATTGGTATAGAGTCCTAATTGCTTGATTCTTTCAACTGTAGTAACACATCTTTTTGTAAGGTAAGTTTTCTCATTGAATGAGTTGATCCATCAGCTTTTTAGAACAAGACTAAGTTCTGGAGCTGTGATAGTTTGTTCTGCAACATTTAAGGTAGATGGAGAGTATTGGTCCACAGTACTTCATCTCCAGCACGACATGACACCTTTGCTTTACAGAGGTGTTTTTTGATTTCAATATTGTTTCACTAGGACTTCTCTGTTAACTACTTCTTATTGTCCACTCTAGATTGTCATGGGTAAGGTAATTCCAGAAATTTGTGACTTATTTTTTTTCTGCTTCATTTTGTCTTTAAAATGTAAACATGGACTTTTTTTTTATTAGATTTGTCTTGTACACCAGGAGCAGGATATGTTTTAAACAGCATAGAGATATGCTCCTATTTCAAGCAGCAAATTATTTGAAGTGTGCAAATATTGTTGATCAGAGGCTCTTAAAATAAAGTTGATTTGGGATCATGCTGATGTTTCTCTGGAGTAATGTTCAATGCATTTGGGCAGATACAATTCTGTACTTCTGCTTGTGTGGGCTTCTGGGAGAGTTCGGTTCCAGAGTGATGTCTGTCTTTTGTCAGCTCTCATGTAAAGCTCATTTGTTTAGTGTGATATGAAAAACCTCAAATCTTACCCTTTCTGCTGAAAATAATAGTTTGGTATATTTTTTTACTGTCCCCATCCTAAAGTAGATCAGTGTAGGTTGGCTCTAGACTGGTTCATCTGCAAATCCCTCGATTATAGAATGGTACTACTTTCAGCGGGGAGAACATGAGTACTTAGAGCCTCTCCAGATCTATGGGGCATGTTACTGATGAAGTTTTTTATATTTCCTTCATCTGATTTAAAATGCAAAGTCTTAAATTATTTAAATAAAACCAGGTTTTGTACTGTTTTGCCCTATTACACTGTCAGTACCAGTGTTTATCCTCTGACCAGAAACCTAAGATTACAGATGTTTGCATGCATACACCAGTGACTGGCTGCTGTGTGCGTTATGTAGGCTCAGGGCCTCTGAAATGAGCAGGGCTGTGTTGCAGGCCCATTACATGGGGGCGCTTGTGGGTTCAAAGTCTGTTAGTGCAGAGCTTGGGACTACTCAAGTGTGATTGAATCTGTATTGCCAGTATGAATGGTCTAGGCACATCATCTCCTGAGCCATACCCCATCGCTGTCTTGGGTAGCCTGTTGTCATGGCCCAAAACTCAATCAGCAAATGTTACAAATTCAGTAATACAGAGAGTAGCAGTTCAGTGCTTGAGCTTACTGTTTAGCCCTGTTTCCCTGCTTAGCTGGGAAAATCTGACCAAAAGGATGATTTTGATTTCCTAGTATGAGAATTAACCACCTCATCTGATCCTATTTAATAAACTTTCTGTATGAAAACTACCTAAATATTAATTTAATTAGTAATTTTGAAGGCTATTTCTGTATATTTCTGATAATTTGGAGGAATATTTGTATAAAATATTGTGTTTATTTTAAATGTCTAATTTATATTTCTTATTTGCTATTGTATATTTATTAAAATGACTGTGTTCATATATATGCAGACATACGTATGTGTAGTGCATAGATGTGTATACATATGCATGTGTACAGATGTATGTAAAATCGTTAGAGCTAATTTATGTGCAGTTGGTTATTGGTTACTGTTACAATGGTCTTAAAAGAAAAATAATTCTGATAATGTTTGGTCTTGTTCAAGATACTCACAAGTTTTAAGTACTTGTCTCCTGTATAGTTTTATGAAATATTAGTAGTATAAAAAACTAGTCATAAACATCTTTGTGCTGAAAATTTCACACTTCGCAGTGGCTTGTGTGCTGAAGGTATATGAGTCAAGTGACTCCCCTACCCCAAAAAAGAGTGATTTTTTTTTTTAGTTCCTATTTGTATTCTCTCTGCCAGGTCTTACTGAGCTGCTCAGATGAGCTTGAGATGAGGCGGAGCTCAAAACCAAAAAGCAAGGGAATATACTGTTTCCTCTTGCTAGCAGTGGCTAGTTTGGCTTATTCACATCAGCTACCGTGTTCACCTTGTGCCAAATGTTGACCACAGTGGAAGGCAGTTAGATTTGTTGGATTAGTTTTCTACCAGAAGAGGTGAACAATTTTTGCTCAATTAACAAGTTGACTTTGCTTTTCCACATGCTCAGATGAGCAGTAGAGCACACACAAGGCCAGGAACAGAGGAGAAGGTTGTATACATATCATCAAGATGAGAAACAGTTTGTTAAGAACAGATGTCACTCAGTCTTTTTGTTTAAAAATCAAGTTGTCTCCACGACATAGTTTTCTTCATGTCTTTGCTTACACTGTCAGCTTCAAGTAGAGGTTGTCTGCCACCACTAGTGATCCAACAGTTTCATCCTTGCATTCCTCCAGAGCTCTGTAGTTACTACCTGGTCTGCTGGCAGTTGCTGTTCATCTTGTAACTGTGCCATACATATTGAGACATCGTTTTATTAATCCTCACATTCGAGCTTAGGACTCTCCCCAGTTTCAGATAATTCGTTCAGTTTCTTTGTGGTAGTCAGAAATGTTTTATTATTACATTTCCTTCCTTTCTGTCTTGCCATGTTCATGCCTCCTAAATCTTGTTAATATGTGGTTTATTAATGAAAATGTTTAGTTAATAATATTATTGGGATCCATTCTGGAGGTATTCTGTTAGCCCCTTCATTCAGTCCTGTGTCCCTTGCCAGTAGGTGTCGTCATCAGTTCTTCACCCATTTCCTCCCTCACTTTTCTGTTCATGCACTGATGTTGCAGTCCAGAGTTGGTTTTTATGATTAGATCCTCTGTCATGTTCTCACTAATTACTAAACAAGACTTAAACCAGCAGAAGTTCTTGTCATCTCAGTTACTTAATGAAAAAAGGTAATCTCTTAATATACAAGAATATCCAGTTGTATGCTGTGCTTTTTTTTTCCTAATTGACCCCTGCATGTATATAGAATAATCTGTTCTTTTGTCATGTGGCTCATGTTAACATAAGTATGAGGGAAAATGTTATCATATCCAAATCCTGCTACCTCTGAGTCATATTCACAAAAAAAAAAAGCCAGTTCTTGTGGGGGGAAAGAGGGGCAGTGCGCAGACAGTTTGGAGGGTTAAGAAGGACCCACACACACCATTTAGTTTATAACTGGTGCCAGAAAAGATGGTGACCAACCATCTCATGTGGGTGGTGGCAGGTCTAATGGAGCTACTGTGATCCCAGCCTTCTTCAGAATATTAAGAGATGGCAGTGATCTCAAAAGAGGTTGCTCCTTAATGGAGCTGCCTTTAGAAAACCATTCTCATTGAACTGAACCAAAGAAGAAACTTTATAAAAAGCTATCACTAATAAACTGGTTGATTTATAAACCTGATGTTTGCATTCTTCAGATGTAGCCAATCTGTGAGAGCTCATTGAGGTTTTATTGTCCAGGACTACATTATTCATGTTCTTCTAAACACCATCAAAAGCTTCTTTTAGGAATATTTTTTTTTAAAATCTGTCCTTTTAAGAAATACGCCTTGTTTCTTATACAAAAAGCACGGACCAAATCTTTGTAAACATAGAGCTGGATTTGTCTCTTGCTATGGCTCTTCTGTAATAACGTTTGATGTTCTTGTGTAACTACTCAATTCTCCTAACCTTTCTCTTCTACGCAGAAAAGCAATGGTTTTTTACAGCATAATTTTCTCTCAAGAGTTTGGTTTTGATGGTTTAGAATTATCCTCTTGTTTCTCCATAGAATAAACTGAATTTTTCAATAAATAATCTGCTCGTCTTCAGGCTGTATTGTAGTTACTTTTAGTTTGTTTGTTAATTAATGGAATTCAGGGTAGGTTTTCAGAAAAACGATTGTATGCTAAAGCATAAAGGCTGCACTTTATAAGTACTTTTATTTCACCTTTTTTGATTAGTGTGAAATAGTTATTTTAGGTGCACTGTGTGTTTCAGCCTGTTCGGCACAGACCAGCACTGTGTTTTAGCTGGGTTTTGCGATGTAGGGGAAGCCCAACGCCAGTGTGCATCAGCATTGGCATGAGGCGAGCAGAACACACATTGCGGGTGTTAAGCGTGACATTAATTCACGCTTTGCGAGCTCTTCTTGTGCAGGCGCGTCTGCCTTCAGAGTGTGATGGTGAATGAGGACTGTGTGACTCAGTGCGGTGCACCTGCCCTGGTTTTACAAAAGAATATGTGAGGGGCATAAAATACGGTCTTACACTTCGGTTTGTTGCCTTGAAACCGTTGCAGTGTGGGTAGCATTTGGATACATAAACATCCACAAAGCTGAGCTATGCCCTCTTTTTGGAAATAGAAATTGCTGCACGTAAGAGACTGATAGAAAATGTGCAGAGTCTATACAATCTTCCAGCAGTAGATGGAGACCAGTGGCACTTCCCCGAAAAAATAAATTACCCGAAATTTGCAGCACATTCATATTCAATTTCATCACAGCAGATGCTCATTAGTATGTTGTTATTAATTGGTATTCACTTTAGGTTTTGTTTAAAATGAAGATAATAATTAGGTTTTAATTACTGCATCTTTCAATGGGGGGGAGGGGAGGAAATGCCTCTCAAAGCACTGAAGTATTTCCTGTACGCTTTGCTCCATTACGTCTAAGCCTTGAAAGAGTCTCTGAGACACATTTTTGTGCCAAGAGATTTCTATTTCTTTTTCTTTCTTTCCTGTTTTTTAAATATTAAGAACTAATTCTAAAGGATTTGTTTAATGGACATACTGAATCATATCACAGTAGTAAGAGCCTCTGTTCTTTGTAATCAAATTACTAAAAAGACTTTTCACAAAAGTAACTCTCTCAAGCAGCTGATTAATGAAGTGGTGCCACAGTTTTGTATTATAATTAATTGAAGTAATTCAGATAACTTCTGTAGCCTCTGGAAATTATCTCCTTTGCAAAGCAGTTAATAGAGATAGCAAACTAGAAGAAGGAGATTTTTGGGTTTCTTCTTAATTTCTTGTTGCTTTCATCATCCCTGAAGCCATAGGTGAGATAGTGGAAGACACTAAATGACAAAGAATACTAGAAACACCACTGCAGAAAGAACTTCAAGAAATCAATGAGAATCAGGTGCAGAAGGAAGTTGAAGGGCAGAAAAAAAATTAAAATGCAGAAAAGATTTAAAGGGTCGTGAGAGTGGTGGGACTGTAGAGAAGCACAGGAATTTGGGAGTTACCAAAGAGTAAATAAGGGACTTCAGCCTACTTTAGAGGAGTATGAGTAGTCTAAAAACATTGAAAAAGCATTGATCATATCTTTCTTTGGTGATGCTTCAGAGAAAATTAATCTAAGGAAGGGCATTTAGTTTTCTGGCCAGTTCACATGTACTCTTTCGAAGTTATTTAGTAGAATAGCATTGTATCTAGGTAAGTAAAACATCAGAACTAGAATCATTAGTTCAGTCTTCTGCTACCTTTCTGCTGTGAATTTCCATCGACTCTTCCTTCTGTTTATTTTTCCTGTCCTCAGGCCTTTCTTACCTTGGATTCTTTAGGTCACCCTGCTGCTGCCCTTAGCTACTGAATGGATTTTAAAGGTTGGTGTGTTAGCCACTCAGGCACCCTGTTAACAGGACGGAGGAGAATATGGCATTGCAACTGGAATTCCTTGGGATGTAATTTAAACCAGCCAGCACCGAGGGAGGGGCCTTCTAATTTTAACACCTAAATGTAGCTGTCACCAACCTTTCTTCCATAACAGAAAAGCTGGTGAGAGACAATGCATCATCAGGCACTGTGTTTAGGGTAGGAAGATGCCTGCCAATGGTTAAATCTTTCCAGTCCCCTTACTTTCAAAGAGTTGCCCTTTGACGTTTCTAAAGAGGGGGAAAGATGCACACTGGCAATTTTTCCACCCTCTCTGTGCAAGATTAAAAAAGCCAAGTTTGATTCTCTGTTCTTGCCAGAAGGGTTGCAAGCCTGTGTTGGCTTCTTCTGGAAAAATTCCCTACTTACTGACTGTACTGTTATGGAGTCAGGGAGTTGGAACTGTTCTCTACTTGAAATTTTGCTTTGATTTGGAAAAAACACACCATGGTTTGCTGGACCAGAGAGAGGCAGAGTATGCGCACGAGGGGGCCTTGCTTCAAAGCTGTGTTTTCAGGCATTTGTGAGACAGGAGGAAAGATGGTGCTACCCTACTGTTCAAGGTCTTGTTGAAACATCAGCAGCAGTAGAGATGAGACAAATACTAAGCTAGTCATTGCAGTCAAGCCGAGGTGGACTCTGGCGTGTGTGAAGGCACAACTGATCTTCTGGAACTCCAGGAAAATAAATATTTTGTGTCTGTGAAGTTTCCTTCCCTAATGAATGCCCTAGTGAGTGTTTCCTGGTGTTTGTGGTAGCTGAGCAAGATTATTTTCTTTCATAGCTGAGCAGTTTTGTGTTTAGTCATGGGAAAATGTGTTTTTCCAGTGTTCATAATTCATCAGTTCTGTTAAGAAGACACCATCAATTTCCTATTATGTAATTTGTGTAATCTTAAATTTTTTCCTAGGAAGGCAGGTTGCAGATTTGTAGTTGGCCTCCTGATGGCACAGGAAACAGTTTTGCAACTGTATTAGATATAGATTTCTTTAAGTTAATATTTTGTTGGCCAAGCACAATGGATTTTCTTTATTACATCTGTTATTTTTACATTAGAAGCTTAATTTTTCTGTCAAAGGAGTGAATAACTGTGCTGAATGCAAACTTACATACCTTTGGTTCCTTCATCTGTTCATTGCTATTTTACTTTTAATGCAGTTTTTTTTAAAAAAAAATTGTTTGGTTGCATGGAAAGAATAAAATACTCCGTGAATGGAAGCTGTCAAATAAGCAGACTTGTCTGCTGAAGTCAGTTCTTAATGAAATCGAGAAACCAAACGTCATGGAACAAACAAGAACTTAAAAATAATGCTTTGTTTTCATGTACTCGCCATTCAGTCTTTTGTGGAAAGAAAGAATGCGTAAATGATGACACAAATTTATCTCCAGTCCTTACCATAATGTTAAGGGTGTCAGATTTTCTCTACACAAAAAAATCACCTTTAAAAGTAAAATATTACTTGGGTTTGAAGTTTTAGCTATTGGGCTTTTTTCCCCTTTTTTAAACCTACAGTTTATCAGATACTAAGGAAATAAAAGAGGTAATGATATGTAATTCCTGATTTTTAATGTAAGGTACTCTTCGTTGTCTTCATAAGTATGCCATAATATTCATACTTAATTGCATGAAAAAACTTAAAACCCTTTTGTTTTCCACCAATTACTAATTGTAAAATGTGGCAGAAAGCTAAAGGGAAAGAGATACCAGCATATTATCAGTAAAAAAAAAAAAAGTGTGTTTATATATATATATGTCTCTGTGTGCATGTATACGTTTTTACATACTGATTTTTGTATTTTCTTTATCCATTTAAGCTGTGACTTTCAATTAGCCTGCCTACTAATATCAGGTCACTAAACTCTATAGCTGATGCCTTATTCTTTCATGTGAATTGTCATTCGTTTGCTTCAGTTGGCTGGCAAAGGTTGTTGTATATCCATTACCAGCAACACAGCACTTTGCATTTCTGAATTGACAAGCAGCTATATTGACCTAGCGCTTATTATGGGTCAACAGCTGCGTTAACCGACGGAAGGACTGAGGGGCAATTAAAATGAATTGGCAAAAATATATCTTCCTAATTTACTCCAATTTGTTATTTATGCTAACATTGTATGGCTTCTATGGTGACACTAAACAGAATGGACCCAATAATGGCAATTAACATAAAAATATAATGGCTAATCAAATTGACAGCAACTGTTTCTCATCATCTCGACACACAATACATTATCAAAACAAACTATTATGAAGGAGGTAATTTCAGTGTTCTATTCAACCTGCTTCATGTGTGCAGTCAGGGAGATGTGTACCAGCAATTACAGCTGAATCTAAAAAACTAAACAAATAACTTAATCGCTGTCGTCCTCCTTTTTTCTTCTTCAGGAAGCAGTAATCAGGATTTACTAAAAATAACTGGTGTATAATAGTATAATGATGATGCATATCGTAGAATAGCTAATAAGGAATAAAATAAGCTTCTGTGTGTCTTTTTTTAAATTAGGTTCACATGAAGTGGGAAAAAGTATACTGTTAAAATATATATAAAAAATAACTGAACCATAGTAGTTGTCAGATGTCTCAACACGAGTTGCTTAATAGTTATAGATACTTTATAACATGTCAGAAGTGTAAAATTAGCTGAATTTAATAGTAAAACTTGGCTTGATTGGATAGGAGAGTGAAGAGCTAAGTTAAAGCAGAATTCCAATAATCAGAAATAGCTTACCAGTTGCTCTTGCACTGCATTTTCAAGATCATTTCTTGTGTACTGAGTTTTGCATTGCTCTAACCACATTATTTATGGTTTTATAGCTCATCCAGAATATCTTCAAGAGTTCATATGTACCTACATGTGTACTAACTGTATTAAAACAGACACCACTTCCACATTTGATGGTGTTACGGTCATCTCATCCTTAATTAGGATTTTTGTAATACACAATTCTTCAAACCATTGTTGGCCAATATTTGAAGTCCAATAGCTTAAACAGCAGGGACCAGAATGTGGTTTTATTGAACAAGAGTTAAAGAAGATTAACTTGAAAGGGTTTAGTTGTAGCATGGGCAAGATGGATCTCATGTCTAGAAGATGAGCACACAGAATGGCAACAGAGGTACAAGCACGTATAGGCCTGTGCTTTTGAATTAGAGGGACAGCACAGAGGCCTGACATCACTGGTGCATCACTGAGCATTTAATTGAATATCATGTTCCACATGTACACACCTGCAGATTTTTGAACTAATGGTATGATTACTAACATGCAATAGCCTTCACAGATGTGTAGAGCAAGGTGATGACATAGCTGTAAAGGTATATATGCACCTGTTCTTAATTGAATGGCGTGTTCACAATTAATGTATCCACAGCTGGAGGGTGGGGGGAAGGAAGGGAATACAGACGATGCCTGTATTCATCAAGGATATATGTTAATTCTTTTTCTTTTTTGAGATCATTGCATTGTACAATATAGTAAAGCACTAAAGTTATTCCCTTGTCCCATCGTTCTTATGACTTTGATTTTGTTGCTAAGTATCATTGTCATAGATGTATCTATAGGAATGGATATATAGACATGTTTCTGTAAGACTGGAGAAGTTTAGTATAATTTATATAAATGCTTTTTGGAAATTGTGATAAAAATGTATAGAGATGTAGTAAAAGAGATTTTTCAGCATAATAATAATAGTTCCAAAATCTGATGTGAAAGGAATGTATAAACTGTTAGAAAAAAAATCAGGAAGAATCATGTTTTGATAGTGGACTTAAAAATGGATGCAAGAGGTGCACTTTGAGTTGAGTTTTTAATTGCTGTCTTCTTACATTACAGTATTCTGATAAGGCCCTGTACACTCAGCTCTGCTTTTACCGATACATTTTTGATGTGGAGTATGCACTGGATAAAGTGATTACTGAAGATGATAAAGGTAAGTTTCAATTTTTAATTAATTAACTATAGTTTAATAGCAACTTGCATGCTAGAAACTGGACATACATATTTGTACTCTTCAAATCTGTACTTCGAGGCTATAATCTGAAGCAGAAAATAGAAGGAAGTGTGAATTTAGGAATCCCCTGTAAGTGGAATGTGTTGTGTTGGAATTAAACACTTTAAGAATATATTTCATGACTCTTTTCTTCTTTTGCACTTTGGAAAAAAGTGCTTTTCTTGCACCGTTAGAGAAATCTCTCTGCTTGAAGTTTGAAGTCTATGTCAGTTTCAATATGTAGATTAATTAATGTAAGCGTATACTAAAAGAAAAGTCAATTAAAACTTATGTCCATCTATTAATATTGAAGAGATTATTTTTATCAGGAAAAAAATTATGGCACAAGAAAAGCAGTAATGCTAATTGTCTGTGAAGCTCTGTTAAATATATAGTTTAAGCTAATGTTAGGAACATTTTTTTCTTCTTGTTTTCTTCCAATTACCATAATATTTCTCAACAAAAACATTTCTAAGCTGTATTGGAGTTTTGTGCAGCTAAGTAATATTCAAGCTGACAGAAGAATATTTCTGAAGGTGGGGTAATGCTTGGCTGACTTAGAATTCTTAGCGGCATCTTTGGGTCTTACTGTTGAAGCACGTTGTCCACAGAGAGCGCTTCCACTGCATCCCCTGTGTGCTTCTGGTGGTGCCTGTGAAGAAAAGGTGCTATCACTGTTGACAGCTGTTCTGGTAGCTGGTCTGCTGTGGCAGTCTTTCCCCATTTCTGTACTGCACCACCAGCTAGGTTGCTGGGTGATGGAAAGAGACTGAACAAAAGATGGTCTTTCTAAATGTTCTTTTGATAAGCCTTACAAGGACATCAGAGTAGAAGAGGCTTTATGGGTGATCACATTCAGTCCCCTGCGGACCATCACATCTTTAAGGACTGCAAGTTTGTGGTACTTCATTTTGAAACTTGTGGGTGGTTCTTCCCCTTTTGCTGTTGTTCAAGATGGGTTTCATACCCTTGATCTGTGGTGACTGAAAATTCACCATAATTTTCTCATTCTTACTTGTTTGTGGCTGGTTTGTGCCCATTTGATAAATGTTTATTTATTTATTTCCCTTCCCTGATGTTCTCTACTATGCTTTTGGAAACAGGGGTAACATCTCTGTTTTGTTTTAAACTAAGGCAGACACTCTCTTCACTTTCTTTATGAAGAATTGGCCTTCACTGCCTCTTAGCAGCTTTGTGTGCAGTCTTTTCTAGATTGAATTAATCTTTGAATATGAGAAACTATAAATTATCTGGTATTTTAGATGGTATCTATCCAGTGTCCTGTACACTGGATCTGTATGTTTGCTGAAATTATCTCTGCCGATGCTTTCTTGAGTCGCCTGTGCCCTGTTCATAGCTGTATCAGATCATTAACTTGTTAAATAACGATAGAAATCTGGTGGTTTTAGGGTTTTGTTTTTTCTTCCTGTCACTTTGGAATCATGCTTTCATATCTCAGGTTTGTGGCATTTTATTTTACTTGAATTTTCCTGGTTTCATTCGCTTTGGACTGCTTAATCTCCTTTGTGACTTTAGACTTCAAGGTTAATGAATTATCTCTGAAAAATAGTAGGTGGCTTCTGCCTAAAATCTGGTAAAACTATGAAGTATTCTGTCCCATTTTTGGGATATCTTTTGGGAGGAAGACATGTTTCTGTTGCTTTAAAATACATGCAGAACTTGAGAATGATTGCCTATGACTATTTGGGTCACCTTTTTATTGTGTAGTTAACAATATTCTGTTTTCTTGTAATAATATGTTACTGATTTGATAGGCTTAATGTAAAATTCTGTAGGATTGAAATGATTTTCATATGCCAATTTTGTTGTAGTTCTGAAATGGAAATTAAGTGAACTCTCCTTCATAACATGAAGCTCATGTTGGAAGCCAAAAAATTTTGTTTCCATGCCATCATTCATAAGCCTTTCTGCCCGTGAACTGTGATCAGCATCCTTGCTTTTATTAGAAATGGTGGACAAAATTTTAAAGTAGGTTTTGTATCTCTTTGGTATTTTCAGTCTCCTCTTTACGTTTATATGACTAAACCATTTATTTACTGTTGCTTTGATTTTGGTTTGGGAGGTTTTTTGCTTTTTGGGAAACGTTGTTTTCAAAGCCTAAATTGCATGGACTTCTGTAAATTCTACCTTTTATTGCCATTTTTCTTGGATTTTTAGAGACTGGTTCTTCATTCTTGTTGAAGCTGTTTATTCTTAATAGCAGTTGTTAAGATGGATATTAAGGCAGATGGATAGGTGTTATCCATCTTAGAATGTTCCTCTATAAAAAGAAAGAATTTTCAATGGCCAGAGAATCGAGATATAAATGTGGTGTCCACTGCGGTTTGAAAGAATTCATGTCTTCTTTCATTCAGAACCTTGAGATTTCACTACGAGTTCACTTGTGTTTTCAATGCTTGTGTCTTCAAAATACAGAACCTTAATTACAGAACAGAACAGGTTTTGTTTGTTCAGATATTTGTGTTGAAGCTCCATACTACCTATTGAAATGGAATCTAAAATAATACTTGTTAAATCAGTGGGAGTTCAAAACGCCGTCGAAGTTGCTCCCTTCCCTGCGAGAGGATCAATACCATAGTCTACTTTTATAGATGGGCTAAATCTAAATATCTAACTGGCTTTACAACCAGTTTCTTCAGTGCTTCACTGTACTTGCTATGGAGAGCTCTTCTTTATATCTGAGTTTTGCTTTCTGAAGTTTATTCTATGCTTAATAGATGATAGTCTGTTTGTTCTCTTAAGAGCTTTATGTGTTTAAAACCTATATGCTATCTTCTGAGTCTCTTTCAGCTACTGGCTTAAATTTTTTGGAGGAACTGGGCGGGACTTTTCCAGTTCTCTACATATTTGGGGTTTTTTTAATAGACTTTCAATAGGTCATATCTACTAGAGTGCAGTACAGCAGAAGGATTAATTAACTTGTTTTACAGACTGTTCTTCTGCTTATTCATACCAGTATGGCATTTACAACATTTGCAACAACACTGTTCACTCACGTTTCATTTGTGATCTGCTGTAATCATTTTATACTCTTGTAGGTCCATCTTTTCCCTGTGAGAATCAAAAATAAGCCGATTGTTTTACATGTTTTCTTCTTTCACTGGTGAAGTTAGCTATCAGTTACACCACCCAGGATATAGTTACTGGTCTTTACTTGTATTATTAATAGTAGCATTTGTCCTCCAAACAGGTGTTTCCATTCATCAAGAAGTTTAAGGTCTGTTGTGATGATACAATTTAATATGCTAACATTGTGATACAGTGCAAGGTTCTTAGTTGTAAATTTCAGAAATTCTGAAATTTCTTTGCAGTCTTTTTACATTAGGAACCATTGCACAGTTGGTATTGGATTAAAAAACAATTTAATTTTCAATAGCACTATGCCAAAACCCATAATTTACAGATGCCAGTAATACCATAAGGCCTGTTGGTTCTGAATTATTTTTTCAATCAGGGATGGAAAAAATGCTCCATTTTGACTAGTAACGCACTCAAAATGTTTTCAGCACTTTCTTACACTTAGTTTTTGAAAGCTGGGTTGTGGGTTTAGTCAGACATTGCTGCTTAGGTGAACAGTCAGTGTAGTAAGAAAAAACAGGAGTGGCAAAGTAGTAGCAACCTCTGGTCATTTGGATGAAAAAAAGCACAGATAAAAGATAACTGATCTTAAGCATGTGATGATTAAGTACAGGAGTATGCTCACTCTTTATGCCTTAAATTCAGAAATAGAAACCAATCTACTTTTATCAGGAGATCAAAATAGAATGTAGTAAGCTTTGTATCTTTATTCCGTTCAAATATTGGTATTGTTAAATATTCAAAGATATTACTGTTTTAATTTTGCTTCTACAGTAAAATGGAAACCTTTAGGAACGAAGGGAAATGTAGCCCACATGCAGTCAGTACAACTCCTGTGCCTCAGGCAGATGTCTGTGGTTCAGTTCGCCCTTCTGGCATCAAACATAAATCTTCATGGAAGAAGTGACTACAGAATTATTCCAAAAGCATTGATAATCACTGAGGTTGTCTGTGGTGCTCAGTTTTTTTTTTTTAGAGAAAGAGGATCCTGGCCATAGGATTTTTTTGTTCTATACTGTAAAATGGAGCCAACCCCCCCACACACACCTTTCCACTGTCCCATTTCTAAGAGGGGGAAGGTCACATACGTTATTTGCAAGGCATTTCAGTATTTCAGGGACAGACATTGCTCAGGTGCTGGGATGTATTCTGTCACAGAATATTTTCAACTGTTGAACCTCTGGTTATTGGATTCTGAAAAGTCTGGGCATAACTATTCAATGAGTAAGCAGAAGAAAGTGAGGATAGGATGAAGACAACTTTGGGAAAAGTGGTTAAGTGATCCTGTTTGTCAGGAATGTCTTCAAAGTATATGCCACTTTGTGCAAATAGAACATAATTGTTTTGATCATCTGCTTATGGACTTGTAAAACTAAGTGCTTATTCAGAGGATGTTTTCACACTTTTATCACAGCTTTGTGTGTGCCTCGCTCCACCCTTCCACACAACACCTAAAGTGCCTAGTTTACTTTATGGATGAATAAACTGCAAAATTATGTTAGGGAAGTGAAACTCTTCTAGGCTGTGTGACCTAGACATAAACAAATGAAATTCAGCTCTGAATGTTTGTGTGAATCCTGTCATTTCAGTGTTGGGTGGTTTTGCCCTGTATATTCAAAACTTGGCTTGCCAAGTGGCAGGTGGAAGTGATTTTTTTTTTTTTAAAGGAAGATTTTTTTGTAACTCTTTGAAAGAAAACCATTTGTAATGGGGATGTTGGCAGAGCTGCTTGTCAGTGTGTTTTAGTGTATGTCTTCCTGTCAGCTGGTAATGGTGGTGAGACTGAGGGAGGGAGACTGACTGCAACTGAACTTGAAAGGATGGACTTGAGTGAGGACGTGTTCCTGCTTGGAGATACAGTGTAGAGGTTCAGTCCAATAAAGGAAGGAGAGCAGGCATGAGATGGAGCTAGAAGGATTGTATTATACATAAAACATACAGTACACGTGGCATCAGAACAATTTGACACATTTTTATCAATATACGGTCAGGAAGACTGCAAAAAAAGTACTTGTTGCAGTAAATAAGAAAGGAGATACAGTTATCTACGTGCGCTTTCCAGGAGAAGATAAGGAGCAAGCATATAAATAACTAACATGCGTATGTGTGTATGCATTTATTTTTATGATGGCACCAGCTGAAACTTGGCATATCTCTTTTCAGAAAATATGGTTTGATAAACAAAGCATTTCTGTTTGCGTCATCTCCAGACACTATCACTAAGACTTCAGTTCGCTATAGTGATCTTTACATCCAAGCAAACAAATGCTTCTCTGCGCATTTGCTGTCAAGTACTTTGTCTTCCAATCATGTTGTTTTGAAGAGACTGTAAAATAATAATTTTCAAGAATTTAATCTTTGAGTATATCTTCAAAAACACTTGTTCATTTTTCTTTAATATGTTGTTTTGAAGAGGAAGATTTCTGAACTTTTTTTTAAGATTTGAGTCACCATTTCTTGAGTATTTTTAAATCTCACTAACTTTTCTGAAAGCAAAAACTATTGGAAACTATTCACTGTAGGTTTTTGACCCTTTTGAAGTAATGTATGGGTAGCTAGCCAACCTTTAAACCTTAAGTTATCCTTCCACAATGATCATACATTTTTAAAGGAATTTTGATGATATTTTTTACATCTTAAGTGTAACATTTTGTCCATTCTATTTTTGCTGGTGTGGTCTTTTAGTTAAACAAAATCTACGAAATCTAGGTAAACCCCATTACACTGGACATTTCTATAACCGTTTCTCTGAGCACAAAACTTAATGGACTGTGACACCTGTCTTGGGAATTAAGAATTATTGAGTTATTTTCTCTGCTTGTGAATGAAATAAACGGAAGTAATGAGTTAAAACAGTTATGATATGTCCCCAATGTGGGAAATCTGTGGCATGACAGGAGTGCATTTGCTGTGACTCCTACTGCTAATGAAATGCTTTTGATTAATGAAGACTGTTTTCCTTGCACATTGTATTAATGTTGCAGGTGAAGTAGTAGCTTAACTAACTTCTGACTCCTCCTGAAATTGAATAGTTATTTGACTTCTCCAAATAAATACCATGCTGCTAGCAATATTTTTTTTTTCTGTATGTGGAGAAAAAGTGAACAAATATATCTTATCATTTACATGTCAGGATTTTTTTCCTGCTTAAGGATATAGATAAATGCTGACTTATTATAGCCCATGGAATGGAGCAGTCTATCTCATGTCATCTGCCTTCTTTGTCAGCTCTCTTGTGAGTTTCTCTAAATAGAAAATACCTTTTAATGCTCTTCTTTTCTTCACTGTTCCTTTTTTTATCTGCAACTCTTTCACGTTTCTCATATAGAAAACTTCTGTCTTTCGGGTTTTATCTCTTTTAATTACAGTTTGGGCTTTTTTTTGATGGAGGAAGTTTTGTTGTTGTTAAATGCAAGTTAAATGACAAGACTTCTTTTAGTGATTACTGCTTTCACAGAAGTAAGATCTTTGCTCTGGTGGAAAGTGCAAGACCTGCATGTTTTTCCCTTTAGAAGACGGGATCTGAAAGTGTACCAAAAAAATTTCTTGTTGTTTAGATACCAGAATTCTGACATCGATGCTTATTTTTCAAAAATTATTTTAGTAGAAATTGGAGATATAAATATAAACATAAACAATTTAACTCTATATAATCCATTCTGTATACATGTGCCTAGACATCAGAAGCATAATGTAAAGCAAAGGCTTTAAAGAGATTTAAAAAAAGATACCAATTATCTGTATGATTTTTAAGTCTCGTAAGGAATGTATTTTAGAACTTGCCAGTGATGGTTCATAATCACTTTGATATTTTGAGGAAAATGGTAGCTTTAAACAGATGATACAGAATTTATTTTTAAAAATGTATTGTGCTTATACAGTTGATGGCTTTTATTTCCATAATGTTTTTTACTACATAATTATACATCTTAATTACGTAATTACCGTCATAATTATTATGTAATTACATGTAGTTCCACTAATTACAAAATCAGGAAGTGTAATTATCTACTAAAAACTTTCTGAAATCTTATTTGTTCACTAGAGATTATTTAAAAGACCAGTGACCTACTGAAGATGGTGTACAGTGTTGTACATAATACCAGCTCTCCTTTTCCCTTTCCTCATGGCCAGAATAGTTTGAGAGGGTTGTGGCAGAACTTTCATGTCTTTA
The DNA here is from genome assembly GCA_033556795.1 of Tapera naevia. Taxonomy (NCBI): domain Eukaryota; kingdom Metazoa; phylum Chordata; class Aves; order Cuculiformes; family Neomorphidae; genus Tapera; species Tapera naevia. The sequence continues at coordinate 4,967,266 of JAUMJJ010000029.1, read as the reverse complement.
ATTATTATTTCCTGTAAAATTAGGTTGGAAGCCTTGACTATGTTGCCTGCAGATTTGGAGGCTCTTAGTTTTTGTCATCAATAACTTATATCTTCAAATTTAAAGTCTCTCAGCTGGAGTTACAGAAAGTTTTGTGGTTTTAATGAACATCTTTGTAGCTTTATTCTTTACATTTTCGTTGAGGGCAGCTGGTTCATACCAGTTCATACCAGATATCTGGTGTCAGCTCTAATGATGTTTGTAAAAGTACTGTTTATGGCAATTTATAGGTGGAGTGAAGCATTGACTCCACAAAAGATACGGGGAACACAGCTGATTTCTCATGGACCAAAGATCTCTTTTACTGAGTAAATCTGCTTTTTAAAAATTTGTTTTCCCGTATCTATATACATCCATGTCTGGATGCTTATTTATTACTTACTATTGCACATGCTTAGTTATGAATTTGTCTAACTGTGGAGTTTGAAACTGAAAATGGTTTACTGCATGTTAGAGATTAAAAAAATAACATTCAGGACGTTTTATGGTTCTTCTGTATTGCTACTTTTTTAAAACTGAGCAGATAGATACAAACTCTGTTTTCCATGCATGTGCTGCCTGTGGTAGAATGAATGAAGAGTGTTGTAAAGTGTTAGTGACTTTTTTTTCCTTCTGTAACACTGTAATGTATCAAAATGACATCAGAAATACAAAGCTTTCTCTCACACTCATTATGACCGCAAGCATGCACTTATTATGTCACAGCGTTAAACCACCAAGGGGAAAATGCTTTCAGTAATGGAAAACAGTTCATGTGAAAGGGATGATGTAAAAAAGTTGGTGATGGCAATTTGGGATACTAATAAAAATGAAGAAAATTGTAGTCTCTGTGTCAGAAGAGAAATGGTGAAGTAGAAACATGAAGAAAACAGTTTACTGGGATATTGGCATTTCTGTGGAACAATTTAAAACACTTAATACTGTGCATGCACATGTATCAGTGCGTAATTTTTCTGTGCTTATTATATGAGGCAAGTATGTTACTGCATACTTGCCAAAAGCTATTTTAAGATCCCAGACTTGGCCTGGGTCTGCAGGTGATGTGAATCTGTCATCTTCTTGATGCTAAATCTAGTTATGTAACCTTGCGTCTGCTAAGCATATGAGTTCTAAGCAGAATTTATCTCCGAACCAGTTTGAATTATACTGACCTTTAAAAGAAACACAGAGTCATTATTTATGGACACAGACTATGAAAACAGGATCTTTATTTGATTTCCAAGTTTTAAATTAATTCTGCTAATAAAATTATTTTAAGTATATACTTACCAGAGCATAATAATTGCACGGGAGGCATTTCTTTTGAAATATCTTTCTGTATACTTAATAAACAAAGGGTTTATATCAAAGACATTGCAAATATAGTTGTGCTCTTTTCTCTAAGAAGTGGATGGAGATAAATTCTTCAATTCTTCTCTTTTTTTTTAGGTGTAGGTGGCTATGCAGGGAATAGCATAATGGAAAATATTGGGTTTATTCCATAGGAGAGACAAAAATGGTGCATGATATACGTATAAAAATGTAGCACAAGGCATAGAAATGTCTAAATGCAGCTTAGATTTGGTTTATTAAATCAAAAAGTGCTTCCCTTCATAAAGGAGTATTACATTTTTGTCATCTCTCCTTCAGAAAAATGCAGCAGTATCAACCAATCCAGATTGATCTGTTTCTGGGGAGGGGAGCTGAGCACTTAAAGCCATGGGTGTTACTGCCATTAAAATAAATAGTGCATGTGAAACTGTTTGGAGGACATATTTCAGAAAAGCAAGTATAAGCACAACTGCTACCTCTTTGTCTCACAAGCTGTGCCTCCACTGGCACAATTTTCGAGTCCCTCTCTCAGCAAAGCCACACTTGTTCCATGAAAAAGAGCGGCTCTATGAAACATGAAGAGAGAGAATTAAATTTTTTGTGTTTTTTCAAGGATTATCTTTTCATAACAATCCAACTACCAAATTTCATATTTCAGGCTACTGTAATTCCATTGCCTTTTGAGAACAAATGCGTCTTCTGTGACAGGCCAAAGTGTTGCTCTGCCTTGAAGGAAAAAGTATATCAAGACATTTTTCTTTTCCAGCCTGTCCCTCTTCTGGGAGGGGCCTTAGATGGGTGAGAAGGGTGGCTAGTCAGGTTGGGAAGCTCTTTGTTATTATCTAGCAGAAATTAGTTTGGAAGAAGTTGGTTTGATCCTGCCAGGATTACAACTGTCAAATGCATATCAAAATATTTTCCCATCTTATATTATTTAACTCTGAATATAATAATGTAATTATTTTGACATGAAAACGTTACGTACTGTGGTATTTCCACTTATCTTTAAATAGACGTTTTTCACTTTATGAGAGATGCATGCAGTAAGACAAAACAAAAAATGAATAAAAAGGAGTGAGTGACAGCCTAAGCTAGTTTATTTAGATTATAAAAACAAATAATATTTAATGCTAATAGAATTTTACAGACTTTGAATTAAAACATTTAGCTACTTAACGTATTGGTTTTTATTTCTTGTTTAATGATATATGTTGAATAAACAGCCAGAAGAACGTAACAGTAGCAGATTTATCAGATTAATATTTTTCTTAGGAAAAAATGGGGCAAATATGATCAGCAGCAGCATAGAGTTTTGTCATTCTGTTTTGGTTTGGTTTATTTAGAAATGATATGCATGTTGGGCTTTTAGGAGCCCTCATCTTCACTTTTTTTTTTCCTCCAGTATTCTTACTGCTAAGACAGGGGTGTCAAATTCATGGCTCATGGGCCGAATCCATCCCTCCATCTTGTTTTATGCAGCCTGGCACCTTGTTCCTACCCAGGGCAGCGCCAAGCTCCTTGTCCCTGCGCTCCTGCTGGCGCTGGTCACGTGTGCAGCGTGTGATGCGCGTTACGCTGCAGGAGCAGGAGAACGGCGGGAGCCGTTGACACCCCTGTGCTAAGAGATCCTTTGGAAATAACTTCCAGTTTCCTGCTGCCATGAACATCCAGTTTCATCTGCTTCATGTTTTAGATGCACATCCTTCCAGGGGCTCAGGTGCCGCCACTTTACTGTGGCGAAATTCTTAGGCCTGATGTTGGTTAGCATCCCTCACCAAAGACAGATGTTAAAGGAGAGTAGCAGTACACTCAGATTTTACAAAGGTTTTGTGAGGGTAAATAAAAGAAGGGTAAAATGTTACCACACAATAAGATAAACAGGTAATTACCACGGTGCACATCCATACATTAGGATGTCTTTGAGTTACTTGTCTGTCTGCATCTACTCTGACTGTAGAAACAATATTAATAGTTCAGCATTACACTTCAAAAATTATGTTGCACTGCGCTTTGAGAGGATTTGAGTTGTTGAGGATTTTTTGTTAACATAGCAATTACAGAGTAAGCCGCTTTTTCATGGGGGGGGGGGGAGGTTTATGTGTTTTATTTATTTGTTTGGTCTTTGCTTCTTAAGAAACACGTAAAGAACTTCCAGTTGTCACATCATAATGCATGGTACTTATGTTGGTACGGTAGTCAAGAGCCCAACAAAATATTAATGCTAAGGTAACTTTTTAATAGGATGTCATAGGAATTCTAGTGGGTTTTTTTGTTGAGAAATGCCTGTTCTGAATTACATGAGGAAAGAGTATTAAAGCAAAAGAAGAATAAAGACATAAAAGAGCAAACAAGATGTATCAAGTGAAATTGACAAAAAACGATCCTAAAATTCACAATAAAGAAAATGCGTAAGTCCTGAGAAACAGAAATGTGGAAGGATTTGGAGAGGCAATAATAAAGGAAACTAATTTCCAGTACAGTTTGACAGTGAAATAGCTCATTGCAAAATTTCTATGGGTTGCTTGAACCCAGTGAAGTTAAAATTAGGTCCTGCATTTCCAGTGGGAGCCCCTCTAGCTCTGGACTTCATTACAGTTGTACTTGTTATCCTGTGAGAAGTTTTTCTTGATTAAGGAAATGTTAAATAAGATCTGTATTGTGTGTATTATTGAAAACTGTTACATGATTGTAGGCAGAGCCTTACATTGGCATTAGTCATCTCTGAAAGAATTCTAGAGTTGGGCTAGTTTGAAAACAAGTCATTTTGTATCATCTTGTCCTGTATGTATAAAGCAAGGAAGGGAAAATGTCTGGAAAGTATGTGGTAAAGAAGTTGTTTTTATCAACCTCTAAACATAAAATGTGATTTGGGAGGAAGTCTCTCTTTGCAGAAATCAGCAGTTTTACAGATGGAGTACATCCTTCTTGGGAAGTTTCTTCAGCAATTGCAAGCTGATGTTTTTGAAATGTCTGGAGTAGGCCAGTATTTCTGTTGAGTAGTACATTTTGAAGGCCATTATTATGATAAACCATGTTCTTAGCATAATTCAAATTGGTGTATGTACTTCGGTTTTAAAATTTGAGTTCTTTTGCAGACTGTGAGCTACAAGCATCACTCAGGAAAAAAGATACTTTTGAACTTACACAGGATTTTTTACATTTAAGACTTCTGTGAATTCTTTGTGTCACCAACTGAATCCAGCTAAGAGGGGCTCAAGGACTGCCTGAAGGTCAAACAAAATTTTTCATTGTAGAGCTAAGCTCTCTCCTACAGTGTATCCCAATTATAAAGATAGTATGTCACACCAAGTGACAGGCCTTTTGTATAGTAAGAAGCTACCCTTATCTTTTCAGCTGATATACATTACATTTATAAAAGAGTGTGAGTGATGGGTTAGGAAATGAACTATGGTAGGCAACAGCAGTGAGTTCAGTAGTGAGTGGGGGTACACGTGAAGGTTTTCCTCCCCTTAGAGGAAGTCCATCTGATGATCTGGTACAATCCGTCTGCTTTGGTAGATAAAAAGCAGGGAGAGGAGTGAACAAAAGGTCCATCTTATTTTCATGGATAGGATTTCCTACTCAACCGTAGGTGATCATGGACATAGATTAACATATTTCCCAAAGTGGTGTGTATATGGTGATATTTGAGACAAAAGTATGTACAACAGCAAGGTCCTACTAGAGGTGAGACCCAAATATTCAAAAAAAGCTGAAAGGTTTCAGTTCAGTGAATTGACTGAGACACTTCATACGTCTCGCCTCTCTAGTGGCAATGGTGGTATGCTTCACTAAGGTTTTCTGGTGTCAAGACTGTAAGAAGTGATGTTTTGTATGAACACAAGTGAGGCGAGATGCAATTCTGCATGGATAATACCAGTTCAGTCTTAGCAAGAATATCATAGAATGACTGAGGCAAGGAGGCACCTACTCAGAGCAGCGTCAGCTACAGCAGGTTGCTGAGAGCTATATTCTCTTGGGGTTTGAGTATTTCTATGGATGGAGGCTCCATAACTTCTCTGGGCATCCTGCTCCACCATTTGACCACCCTCACAGTTAAAAAAGGAGCTATTATGTTTACTTGGAATTTCTTGTATTTTGATCTATGCTCACTGCCTCTTGTTCTGTCAATATCACGTGTTTACACAAATTGATGAGGTCCTCTGCCTTGAGCCTTCTCTTCTCCAGGCCAAGCAATCCAAGCTTTCTCAGTCTATCCTTGAATAATGGATATTCCACTCCCTGCAATGATCTTTATAGCCCTTTGCCAGACTGCCTCTGCTAAGCCCACGTCTGTCTTGTACTGGGTAGCCAGCATTGGACCCAGCACTCAAGTTTTCTCTCCGCAGAGCAGGGCAGAATGGGTGGGTTTTCTCCCTTGACCTGCTGGTGATGCTCTACCTGATGCAGCTCATGGTGCTGTTTGTCACCTTTGCTGCAAGGGCTCATACCTGGCTCACTCTCAGCTTCATAGATAATTTTTAGCTTGTTACATAGGTATTTGAGTATATAGGTACTGTGTGAACAGGAGCTCTTTTGGGTTTTTTTACTGTCTACATAAAGCAATGCAACCAAATGTTACTAGTGAAGAAAACTCCCTGCAAAAGGAATGCACTTAATCTCCACTGGCTTTGAGGTCTGAAAATTCAAGCATTTGTGTGTGAATTTACCAGCCTGTGCTCCTCTGTGTAGTAGAAAGAATTGGGCAGTTCTGGGACATGGCTCAGCTAATCTCGCTAGGCTGATGTGGATCATACCTGAGAAATGCTTTCTCTGCCTCATTGGTTTTAAAGGAAACCCAGGGTGGCTAGTTCAGATCTAGAAAGTAATATTCCTGGAAAAATTGTACTAGAGACATAGTCCATGAACTCACCATGTTAGATGCCAAACGTGGAACGTTGTTACGTACAGTGCTCCAGTCACCTCAAGTTTTTTCATCAAAGAATAAAAAATATCAAAGTAGTTCCCTTTATCCTTCTCCAGTTACAGCCTCTGTTGACTAAAGCAAAGTGAGAAGAGCATGTTTCAGAAAGTCTGGTCGTGAGGTCTGTAAACCAAACTGTTAAAAATCGCTTTCAGAACAGAGTTATGGATTCTTCCATGGGACGAGGCTGTTGCTTTGTGGTTATTTGCAGAGAAGCAAACGGTGTAATTCTTCTAAGCCCCTACTCTTTTTCAAAGGGACAAATCTAGAGACTAAAGTTCTTGTATGAGGTCATTTGGAAATTAACATACAGTCTTCAAGGTAAGTAGCTGTTATCTATTAATAGCTATTCTTTACCACAAAAGATTTTAGCAGTTAAAAGCCAAATCCATCAACTTCTTTTTTGTATTCAGTAAATACAGGGATTTTGGTAACTCCAGACAAAGTTATCTCAAGGAGGAGTTTAATATTCTACAGATCATAGCACATAATCTTTCTTCTTTCTAATTGAGTGTCAACCATGAAAAAAGGAAAAAATACATTTACAAAGTCTATTTAAGAAGACCTTTTAAAATATGCTTCCTTACAACAGGCAGCCTCAGATAATCCATTATTTTATTTGTAGACCCTCTAAGGAGGGTGGAAGACAAAAGGCATGTGCGGATTTGTAAGTATATCAAGTTAGGACACTGAGTTCAAAGGCTATCTCTGCATGAGGGACTTTGCGCGTGCTCTTCCAGATCAACTGCAGCATCAAGGACAGGAAAATCTGCAAAGCATTTTGTTTGCTATGTGTTCAATCTCCTGTCATCTACTAATGCAGTCTTTATCAGAAGGATGGGGCTCTGAGCAACCTGGTCTGGTTGAAGATGTCCCTGCTCACTGCAGGGGAGGTTGGACTAGATGACCTGTAAATGTCCTTTCCAATCCAGACCATTCTATGATTCTGTGGTCTGTGAGGAAGACGCAGAGAGAAACTGGAAAAGTAAAGCGATTATGTTTAAAAAATTTAAAAAATGTTTGGGTTTCATTTTATTTTTAAATTTGCAGCAAATAAAGGCACAGACCCCCGATGCAGGTTCAAAATTAAGTCCAAATCAGAATCATTTATTTGTAACACAAATTGCTCTTTTGTAACAATCTTTTTGCAAAGTCATTGTCCATGCACCAATTTAACATCGGTGATTGGGCTAAAGCGCTTGTACACGTGCCTTGAGCTGTTTCTTAATTGGTAGCACAAATTCTGTTTTTCTTTAACTAATCCCTGCTGATAAACTGCTGGGACTTTCCACTACTTCAAGGTTAGCCAATTCTCAGCTCATTACCAAACTCTGTCAAGGCCTCTGTGTTATTCTCTGTATTACTTCCCAAGCTTTAACCCTATAGACAATGACCTGTAAGTTAAGACAGAATACATTTCTTAATGTGACTGTACTCTAGTTTAGAACAGGGGTGATGTTCCTGGGTGTTGAATTCTGGTGATTCTTCACCTTCCCAATGGTGTTTCCCCGGTGTTGCAAGTTAAAGTTGGCAAAGAATAGTTTGTCGCATTTGTTTTGTGAAAAGCTTGCTTTTCAGGAAGTTTGCCCAAGTTGCCTTCATGAGTAGGATATAAGCTTCACCAGGAGCAGACAACAGTTACTTGCTGGCTTTCCGTGTGCGTTTTGTGAAGTGTGGCTAATTATTTCTTGGGTTCCTTCATCTTTGATAAAGTTCACTTAAATTAGGAACAGGTAACACAAATTTGCCAGCAGTGGCTTCTTTTTTCCCCCCGTTAATCTCATACCTGTGAGGATGACTATCCTGAACACGTTAGTATTGTAGCACCGTACAGTGAGTGTGCAGGACCATGACAAGAGGTAGTGATGATGAGTATTTCAACTTGTGTCACTCACTGTTGTGCGACAGAGTAAAAGATATCCAGTATGTGCTGGGATGGTTCTTGCATATCATTTGCACTGTTAACATACAGATTTTGTAAACCAGCATCTGTAAAACAGTGGGTACCTGGAAACTGAATGTTCCCTGTCCCAGGTACCAGTGGTAGTGACCATCGGGTGACTGTAGCATCAACAACTAATGAAAGCAGCTGTTTTCTGAGGAAACCTCACTCTGTAACGCACAGAAGTTTTCTAAGGGGGAATAAGTACTTATTAATGACTGGTGTGATAGGGAAGATAAAAGGAAAAGTTAAAGTTTAAAAAGGGAATTTATTTTTCTTTTAATTTTTTATCAGTAAAGCACACGAGCGTATCCAAGAAGAGGAGCATGTTGGCAGTTTCTTCTGTTTTAATGCGTAGCTTGAAGATACATAGACAGTTGCTATGTACCTTCAGATATGTGTACCTCTATGTACCTATAGATATGGGTCCCCACAAGCAAATATTTCCATATTATTTTTCTAGAGGAAAATGTAAGACTCCTCTGCACATGGTGTGAAGTAATCTTGTGTTGGACAGCCATTCCAGAAATTTATCTAAGCAGCTAAATTCTGTGGGTTTTTTCTTTTCCGGAATTATGTATATAATGAAGAATTATACATTTGTCTGGCTCCTCACAGTGAGATAAACATTTAATTTAAGATGGGCAGGGGTTTATTAAGTGTTTTTGGTTTTGGAATGTAGCATGTTCCCTTTGCAAGTAAGAAGGAGCTACACTTCTTTTTCATCTTATCTTTCTTTTCTGGTGCTTTGGGGTTCTGTTTTGCCTCATAATCTGTAAAATATTGCGTGGGAAGCAGGTGAAGGTGAGTAAGGTTGAAAATGACCGTGAGTTACATCTCAGAGATTTGAGATTGTCACAAAAGCTCAAATTTAAAACCTGTGTTGTTAAAATGTCTACACTTAATTTGGGATAAAGCTGGCAGTTATAAAATACTTCAACAAAAAGTCATGAGTAAGTTGTGCCAAGTATTTATTAAATGTAGATTTTTCTGTTAGTATTTCAAGCCAGTTTGGATGAAATACCTCATGTGGTGGTAGTTCTCTGACCAAGGGTGTGGGCTTTGTGGTTTCGTCATAAGCAAAATAAAGCAACTGTATTTAATTCTGACCACATGTGTCATCCAAAATTAGATCACAAATGGCATTTTTAGTTGATCTTCCGTGCAGCAGCAGATGCTTTTGTCTGTTGTCAGCTCCCCTGTTTTAGTGACTGTTTTTGACAGAACAATTTGCTTTCAGGTGTCTCGGTTTATTTTTGCTTATGCTGTCCTTATGCCTGATGTTGTGGGAAAGTAATTTCCTCAAATCGACAATGGTAATGATTTGAGTAAGTAAATGGCAATTGAGTTCCAAGTCTTCCAAGAGCACTAATGTGCTGATATACCAGATCATCATTCTGGCTTATCTACCAGTCATCTTCTGTTATAATCAAAGATATGTTTTGGAGAACTCTGCTTGATTTGAAATGCTTTCAAACATTTCCTTTCATGCAGATGCCAAATTAGCGACTCGCTGAATAGATGCAGTGTGGTACGGTTCTGTTCCTTTTGTAAGTTAGCTTCAGTGTCATTAATCAGAATCAATTCCAGTAGCTTCTGGAAAAAAATTATTGACAGAGACCATCCAGTACCAAAATTCACAAAGTTAAGGTATGGCAAGCATGACAGATACGATAGATAAGACAACATTGCTCTAAGTGATTTTTGAGTGGGAAATAATGAGATCTGTGTATTTTTAATTATGAATTACATGGGAGCTTGTTCTGCTTTTGAAGGTGTGTATTCTTTGCGTATGAGAGGCTTTATACTAAGTTATTAATAATCTGTGTACTAATTTGATTGTAGTCAAATACGCATATTTAATATGTGCAAGAACTCGTAAAAACATTTAAATATGAAATACAATTGACACACCTCATGAAGAGCAGTCGAACCTATGAAGTCGAGTTACAATGGATTATTGCTGTTAGCGCACCGCCCAGCTGCACTTTTTATTAGAGATTTGACCTTTCTGTCTGAATTTTCTAGCTTTTGTGGTTTTAAGCAATAACTTGATGCATAAGATGTTTTTACTAGGAGAATTCCTTTCCGCTATCCTTTTTTTAGTACTGTGAGGTTTGTTTTTAACTGGTTTTGAATATTTTAAGAGTTTCAGTAGCTTTAGAAAGCAGGCCGCGTTACTGGCTGTTGATAGGTCTGCTTACATCTCTTTTCCGTGTTTTTGTGAACAACTTGATCAAATTAAATTCGTCACTCTTGGCTTGTGGTGATTTTAAATTGAAATGGAATACATTAAAGCAGCCAACCATGCTGATTATATTGCAGGCCTCATTTAATTTCATACATTCACACATTATAGTGAAAAGCAGGATTTTTTTTTTTAAATGCATGATTGTGACTGTACCTTCAGCAGCTCCAAAGGTCATTTGTAATAGGTGCATAATTTATTAGTGTTAGGTATCTGATTCCTGATAACACGTTCCACAATACTCCATATACATTAAAGGTGGAGAGCAAAAAAGCCAAATTGTTGTCATTTCACCGATGTACTGTTCGTGATACCGTCCAAGTCCTTAGTGGCCCGTAGGCTGCTGCATTGGAATCTTTGTGCGTCATTGGATGGTCCTTATCCATAGATCACAGAACTGTCTGTTCTGAAATACTGGGGCATAAAATAGACATTATAGAGGTCGCAATGTGTTGTGTGAAGAAGACGTTAACACAGTACTCTGTGGTTCCTTCTTCCAGGTTATCAAATGACAATATTTTCTTGCAGTATTCAAAATAATAAAATATGTTTCTTAATCGAATCTGTTAGTTGAGCATCAATAGAAATGCCAGCAGAATAAATCTTTATGCCAGAGGTGTCAAACTCATGGCTCCCGCTGTTCTCCTGCAGCGTAAAGCGTGTCACACACTGCACACGTGACCAGTGCTGGCAGGAGCGCAGGGACAAGCAGCTCGGCGCTGCCGCCGGGTAGGAACAAGGTTCTGGGCTGGATGAAACAAGGTGGAGGGACAGATTCAGCTCACGGGCCATGAGTTTGACACCCCTGTTTTATACAGTCTCTCTGTATCCCTCTCCTTATGGTTATCCTTGAAAATAAATCTCTCTTGTTATTCCCCTGTGTTTTCTCAAATCTAAATGTCCTGAAAGTTAATGTTGTGAATATTTGGTGTTTGCAAAGTGGTAACAGTTTAAATTCACATTTCAAAGCAAATTTTCCAGTCTTGGGCATAGCTTAATGCAAAAGAACAGTAGTTACGCAGTAGCTTTCAACAGGGATTCCTGTATTATTTTTGAAAAATATTGCATAGGCTTTTAATGTAATTTATACACAGGAAAATTACTAGTTATTCCAGCATTTCAAAAATATTTTACAATGCTGTATGTGTTGTTCTATGCAGCACTATTTCCTTTTCTAGAAATCCTTTGGGAAAGTAGTAGATACACCTTAGTGTCCAGATAGCAGTTGCTAATCTGAGGAAGAGTCAAAGCATCCATCACTTGATCTTTATCTGGATGGCACCGACTCTGGATCAGGCTGGAGTTCCACTCTATTATCTTAGTCCCTTAGTCTTATTATCTAAATAACTTGTCTTCAGTAGGTTTTTGTGGTTATTGACCAGTTGTCTCCATAGATTTTACAGCTTACACTTTGATTTTTGTCACCAGAATTCTAGTTGCATTCAAAATCCTTGCTTAGCTATTTTATATAAATCCATTTTTGGAATAAATTGCATCAGTGACATGGGATGTATCTAGATGCTGTCTGCTGGCTTCTTCACAATGTCATTTTGGGTTTTTGTTACTTTAAAGTCTTATTTGTCATGAAATGCTGCAGGATATTTAGAATTCCTAGAGGGTTAATGTGGATTATGGGAAGCATATGGGAAGAATCTAATGCCAGCTAATATTACTAATATTTAGTAATATTTACTAAAATCTAATCAGCTCTCCTTGCCAGCTCTCAGTAGTGATTCTGATACTTCTCCCTTGGCCCAAAGTGTTTGTGTTCTTTCCTAGATTCAGTGGATCTCTGTATCTAAATGGTTTTTTTTTAATCACTTCAATATCTCTTCTGTTTAGATCAGTTTCAGCAATAGTAGTTTTCTGCAAGGATGAAGTTCCAGTTGTTATCTCCACATAAACTTTGTAATTAGACAGAAAAACATTATTTTCTTCAGTGTCACAAATCCAAAGCATTTCTAAGAAAATATTTGGGTCTGTTTTCTGCAGAGCAATATATTTGTGTGACAGAGTGGGCTAGAAAGTTCGTTTTCCTGCTCAATTCCTCCTATCTAAATTGTGGAGTGCTTAGTCATCTGAACCTGTGACTCTGTAGTGAATTATGTATTCTAAAAAAACATTATAACTGTGAATAGTACCTGTAATCGTCAAAAGACCTTAACAGTTTCTCTCTCATTAAAAAAGGCATGACAATTTCAGTAGGCACAACATGCTTAAATCTTCCAAGCCTCAGAACAAAACTGAGATAAAAGGCAAGCATTACTTTCCATGATCTCTTAACAAATTATTACTTCACTAGCCCTTTAGATCCATCTTAACCCTAACATTTTTCTTTCCCACATAGTGAATGATGACGTTCACTGAGTGTGCCATAAAGCTTCTTGCCTATTCCATTTTCTATGAAGTAGGCTCCTACCGAAGGTGTAAAGGCAGTAAAAAGTAGGATTATTGGGAAACTTGTGACACTAGTATCACCGTTTCTTCCTCAAATGGAGTTTTCCTACCGCTCTTCTTCAGTGAGTTTGGCCTTATCCAGTGTGACTGACTGCATCCTCTGAACTGCTGTTTTTGGTGGACATGGTGGAAGTCTGCAGTAGAGTAGTAGGCTTGTCATAGAAGTGAGTGCCCCACTGGCAGTGTTCACCCACTGAATGTGTTCAGGTAGGGAGCACCACAACTGCCTGTTAGTAGTATTCACCCATATGTATACCTTGCTAAATTAAAAAGGGATAAATGCTTAGAGGACTTCTTAGGTTCTTACAGATTCTGAAAGGTTCATGTGCGTTCAAAATGTAGTTGGAGGCGTTTGCAGAAGGAAAAAATTGACCCAGAGTTACTCTGCACAGATAAAGCGCTGTTGGTTCAGGAAGTTACTGGACTTTCCGTGTTGGTGGTTTAGTAAACTGGGGCTCTGTCAGTGTGTGGTTGCATTGTTCAATCAGGGTATCTGCTTTTCTTCTGTCCGAGGCAGAATTTGAGGCCAGATAGACCTTTAGTCAGACCACATATGCCCCTTCTTTTTTTGGAGCGTATGTGTGCTAAATCACAAAGCGCTCCCATGCTGTGAAGAGTAAAACATCCTGTAAAAGGAAGATGGATTTCTATCCATATGGATACAAGACACTGCTTTCCTCAGTGGAGTTATGGGATCAGCGGGACAATATGCCTTCTTCCCTTTACAAAAGCTGAATTTTTGTTGCTGCAGTGCAGCTTCACACTAAGTTCTTACTTAACAGGATACAACAGCTGAGAGTGGCCTTGCCAGCCCCACACAACTGTTGAAAGCAATAGTTCATATGGCATGTTAAAACCCACTTCTTATTTCCTGCAGAGCTTGTCGCTGCCTAATTCATTAATGCACTGTGGGCAATCATATTGCTTTCTAACGTTAATTTTTATTTAATCAGTGGCAATAGGAATTTGACTACCTCAGTTTTGCTATTTAAAATGTATACGAAAGTGGTTTGTCTCTCCAGGTAGTTAAGTAGAAAGCAACAGTAAAAGACCGTGACCATTCCTCCCTCCCTCAAAGAATATTGGTCTTTGCACCTTATCTTCAGTGTGCTCTTTGAGTGGCCAGTCTGTTGGCTGCAGTAAATCTTCATTATTCTCTTTTTCTTTCTTTTTAATGAATGTCAAAGCAACAACTGATCATCCAGTACCTAACTGGTATTGTTGCTGTGTCAAACAAGCACAAGGTAGAACATCAGACTCTTCTTGAAGCTTCACTTTAAGCTTTCCAAATCAACTTTTAAGAGATGTAGCCAGTTCCATTGATTTTTATCTTGGTTTTGCACACCACATTTGAAATGTGCAGATGACTCTTATCTATGCTAGATGTCTGATTCCACTGTTACTATCAAAATTGAATTTACCAGTTTCAGCAAAATTAAGAAAGTGAATACCTGATCTAGCTACAGATGGAAGTTCTTAGTTTCAAGATTCAGGTTTTTTGTTGTGCGACAAGATGAGAGGCTTTCACTCTTGAAGACTTGTGCACCTTTGATGAGACTGAATACTGAAATTTAAATTCTGTTCAAACTGTTAAAAGTGCCTCACTGAGAATGACTTACGCTAACTCTTGACTTGATCATCTTCAGCAGTAGAAGAGCAATGTTGTGTGCCGTAGAAAATATATATGCTAACAGAGCCATCTCTGAAACAAAAAATTGGAAATGCAGTATACCAGTTTACCTCGTCTCTCAGAAGGCTGGGTTCACATCATTACTTATTATTTGTATTATGCTGCTATCTAGAGGTCTGATGCACCACAAATAGGCAATTTTGAAGACCACTCCTGCCTATGGAATTTGCAGTGCAAGAGAAGCAGTAGGTCAGAGGAGGAGGAGCCATCAAACCTGGCTTACAGACAAGAAATGAAGCCTGAGTTATTTCAGCAAGTGGTCCAGTATAACGTTGGAAAGCGATGGCAAAGCTGAGCGCAGCACCTACATCTTTTGAATGAAGATGCAGTGCTCAGCAGCTATAAAAGCAACATGAATAGTTTGTCCTTTTTCCTTTATGTTTCTCTGATGATACAGATAAAGTAGGAAGCTGATGGTCTTCCAGATAAGGATATCTCAGTTTCATGAGCACTGCAGTAACAGAATTAGTATTAAGCTTTAATAAGTGCAAAGAACTGTGAAAGCTTTTAGTTGAGTCTTGCTGGCAGATCTCTTAATTTTTTTTCTAATTCATTCTGTGGATTTTGTTCACTCCTTGATTTGTCTTTGGTTTTCTTGACTTTGGTCAGTTCTGTTTTTTTTATGGGGGGGGGTGTGTCTGTTTATTTGCTTTTCTGTTTTTAGACTTTTTCCCACTTGACCTTGATTTTGGACCAATGCATCTCTGGACTGCCTTTTTAAAGGAAAACACCAGTATTTTCATCCTTGTGGGATGTATTCTTTTTAAGTAATTCCATCTATAATCCAGTCCTGCTTGCGCAGTCAGAAATTGTACAAAGTTGAATCGCGTTTTGAACAGGCTTGCATAACCCAAAACCAAGACCATTTAGTTCTGTTACTCCCCAAAGAGCTGTGTGATCTGGCTTTGCAACTGGTTAACCTAAGGAAAATAATTTTCAGGCTTATCAGGTAGTTAATCTCTTACTGCCATCTCGTTTTTGCAGCATGATTAGCATTTGGCCAAAAGGAAAAATAGGTGATAGGTGATTGCAAAACATTGAGAAAGTCAAAGTCAGTAAGTATGTTTTTCTTTTATAAAATATTTCATCAGAAAACAGGAAGAGAGGATGCAGGGCTAGTTACACATTATGGGAAAATGAATGTCTTCTGACTCTGCCATAATAATAATTTCCTCCTTCCCCATTTCTCCTAAGCAAATATACTCGGAGTACTCTTCAGTGATAGTGTATATAAAGGATACCCTCCAAAAAGAGATTGGCAGGTTTAATTTGTTTGATGTGTGCAATCACAGTCCATGTTAAATTCAAAATGCTTGTCCAATCAAGAATTCAATATAGAAAAGAGGCAGTAACAAGCATGCAGTATGCTGTAATAAAGAAATCTGTTGATTGAAAACAGTTTGTATATTTTGGAAATGATAGGGAATGTAATTGGTAAGAAAGAAAAGGATAGGGCTTCATAAATAATAGGAAATAGAGCACATTTTTTTCCACTGATAATGTTAACTCAATTTAATGATATTCTGGTCTGAATTTTTCTGTTCAGTAAAACAGATCTGGTGGATCTTCTGATACTCTAAATTTCATGATTAATGGAAGGAGCTCTTTATTTTGATGGTGCCAACTTTAATGTGTTGAATTTCAGCTATAATGACCCTCTCTCTCATCGTTTTTTTTTCTTCCGTCTCCTAACCCTTAGGAACTATATATGAAGGAGGAGAGGATTTGGCAGGCGATCTTCTCAGTCAGACATGACTGTGAAAAAGACAGCTATCCAAGTGCTTTTATGAAGTTTGAAAGGCTATTTTGTAAGCTTTATAAGATGAGAAGACCTTTATGTGTCAGGATAACTTCAGTATGTCTTATAAACTTTAATGATTCTAAACCTGATCATAATTGAAGCCCAGGATAAGCTCAACAATTCACCCTCGCTTTGCACTGTAACTCCTCTACAGTCTGCCTTTTTTTTTTTCTTGCGGTTCACTAACAAGAACTCTTTCTATTTATGGAACAGTAAGTACTCGAATAGACTTTTAGCATATGGATCATATCTATGCAGTCTTGCAACTCTGCCAGGCTTGAAAATAGCGAGTTTCTGTAGAATTTTTTCATGCTCTTAAATTTTTGAGGATCAGACCTCCTTTTTTTTTTCTTATCTTTTGTATGCATGTAAGCTTATATTAGGGTATTTTTATATATATATGACTCTGTGAAATGGACACATAGCTGCAGCTGTTTATGCAGTAATTGTTATGGTACTTTAAAACTCTTATAATTCAGGAGGAGGAAGTACTTGAAATTCAAAAGCTAGGAAATAATACAGCTAACAATGCAATTTTGTGTGGTAAAGATTAATTTATTTTTAAGTTTCTCAAACATTTTTGTTTATGTTTTGTATTGAGATAATAATATTACTTATGGTGTTATATGAGATTATCCAATGTTTGGAGATAAAATTATACCTAAGTGGCCGTGGTAGTTGTGAGAAATATGATGTGTCAGACGGAATTTTTTGTTCAAGTATTCTCATCTGATGATCATAAATATTATGACATTTTGAAGAAGAGCTCTTAAGACTTAAAAAAAAATTCTTTATATGCAAAAATGTGAAGATCTCCCTATTGATTTGAGCAGTTGGGTAGTATTGAACTGTGAACTTGGGGCTAAGGAACTGTACGCCTGCAGAGCGTGATTCCCAGGAGGTGATGGGTGTCTGTGGAGTGGTAGCTGCTGCAGGTAAATCCAACAGGGTCTAATGCTAGGTGCTAGAAAGGAAGCTCACGGAAATCTATTGCTTTTCAAAGACCTACACAGATTATACGGCATCCGAAACAAATCTAGAATTAAATAACGTCAGTTAAGCATTTAATTTTACTGTACATGCTGTGGGTCCATTGACTACACAGAGGTCACCGATCATTTGCTCTTGGGCAATAATATTTGAGGCTTCTTTTACTGAGCTTTTAGGTTTGATAGTATCAGTTCTGAAGAGGGAACTGTAAAACCTCCATAAAAGTGTGCATTGTCATATAAACTGAAAGTTTTATTCTTTCTCAAGAACTTCAGGCTGGATCTTGGGACCTCATCAAATGTTTGTTCTGTAGAACCTTGCATTCAGAATAAAGGTGATTTTTCCGCATAAGCCTGAAGCATACAAGTAATAATAGGTGTGATTTATAGCAAGCAGTGAGCAAAACGCAAGGTATTTTTCGCTTGCAACTTTTAACCAGCCATCAGTGTGTTGGAATATCGCTACTAGTTGAGCAATGGTCATACAAAGCTATCGCTCAATAATTTGAAGGCTCTATTAATACCCTATAGAGACTGGGGATTTCTCTTCAAAGGGTAGTTGTTTATTATAATCAAAAAAATGCAATTTAAGATCTGCATTAATACGTTCAGACTAAACCTTTTAATATTGTAGCCCACTGTCAGTTAGCATTTCTAGACAATATGTTGAAATACATAACAAAGAATTGTTAGTATGCCTAGTAAAATAGCTGTTTTCCATTATCTTTGCTCTTTCTACATGTGTCTTTTAAGAGAGAAATTCTTTCTCTTTGTATTTTGGTGTCAACAGTTTTCACTCTTGAATGATGGACAACAAGTTAACAACGTAAAATGGGTGTTGACAATTCTCAAAAATGAAATAATGTTTGCTATAACCTCAAGTTTCTCTCTGAACTTTGACCAAAAAATAGAAAACCTTAAAAAGGAGGGACCCTGTGCTGTCAAGCATGGAATTACACAGGGAAAAAATTTAATCTAGATAGTGAGAGAGAAGTCTGGGTTCTCTTGCATGATATTTAGCAGCAGTGGTAAGAAGAGGGATGTTTCTTTCTTTGTGTAATGTGCAGTAGTTACAATAAACACAAGATTTCCAAATCTCAGAGGACTCTCTTGACAGTTGCTTGATAACAGCTTTTTTCACTCCATAGTTTTGACAGTTTGTATGTGTTGCCATATCTAGTGTAAACTAAAACATCACTGTCATTCTGTTTTTCTTTTTTATGTGGCTTCCTTTTCTTTATTTCTTTCTGTCTTTAGACAGAATGGTGAAAAACATGGGCTTTTAATTTGTAGGCTCGAGTAAGACGAGTTGTGTGTGGAGAGTGGCACGTGTTTGATTTTTGAAATATTCAGATTGAATAGGTGTTTTTTTTTTTCTTTTCCATTTCTTAAGAAATGCATTTGTTTGTGTCCTAATTTTGACCCTGCCTGATGGTGTGTGCCACTTATTACATGTGAGTGAAGGTGTATGGGCAACATATAGGAAAATGCTGCTGTACACAGGATACTTCGGTGTTCACACTGACATTGCACCTTTTGGTTGTGCTTTTCATTTTTATTCACCTAGAGGTCCACAGAACTGCAGCTCGTGCATTAGGATCTCTTCCCAGCCTAATGTGCCTTTCCTTTCTTTCTCTCCCATGTTTCTGAGTTATATTGATGATGATATAGGAATAATGCACCATTCCAGAGAAGCTGCTGGGATGTGAAGGTTGCGGAGAGGCACTTGAGCGAAGCTTGCTAGGAGGGGACTGCCAGCTCCAGGGATACCCTGGTTTCTGCGGCTACTACTACTCAGGTGTTTTGGTTTACCACAGTAGGCTATATGTCCCTGGGTAGAGCATGACTTACTTTAACCTTTGGGGAGGCTTTTTCCTGATCTTTCTAAGGTTATTTTGTCATCAAACTAAATTTGCTTTAGCACAGCGAAGTGCCCAATGTCTTCATCTGGCATGTTACAGACAAATTCCAATTACTTTTCTGCTTCAAGCTATTGTTAAACACTACGAGCTAGCTGACAGTAAAATTATAAATACAGGTGTTGTCACACTACACTATAATCAGAATTTTAATTTGAATTTTCATTTAAAAAGCCTTTTTTTAACATGAAAATGGGAATAGAATTAGTTTTATTGACAGTAAAAAGACATTTTGAAAGCTTCCTAAATCATTACCTGTATTTAGCAGTGGGAAAAAATTGTATATGTCCGTATGAAAAGAAGAGTTTTATTATCACATATTTACTCATTATATTTGGTGGTAAATAAACCTAGGAAGACGTGTTTGACAAATGATTGACGTAACTCAGTACATTTTCACTTCATCAGAACAATAGACAGACATAAATATATATTTGCTTTTGTTGTCTTCTGCTATTACTAATGCAAGCCTGCGATAAAATCTTCAAGCAAATTAAGTAGAGCCTGTTGAGTCTGCGTGCAGTGCTAAACTTTTTATTTTGCAATTTTCACTTCTTACATAGATTCATCATTCTTTGCTTTCTTCCCTTTTTTTTTTTCCCCTCCTTCTTTTTTCTTTGCTTGGTGGTTGGAGTGGTTCCCCCTTCTGAAGACCCTTTTTTTTTTCCCTCAAGGCATTTAGTGTCGTGTCTGCCAGATTTCAGTGATGAGCAGCGAATTGCTTTTAAAGTGGGCATTATGCCAGTTCAGCAGCACAATGGAAAACCAATCTTCCACCATTCTACTTTTGATGCTGTTATTGTAGCATTTTAGATAACTGCTGCCACAAAAAAAAGATGTGCTCAATTGCTACCAGTTAGTAAAGTTAAATCCAGAGTAGCATTAAAATTACTCTGAAAACTGTTTGTCAGAGGTCATGTGCTGTCTGTGGCTACAGCGCATAGGATAGATGTTCTGTGCTGTGTGGGGTTTTTTCTTTTTGCATTATTATTACTGTGACTGACCAGCTCTCTAAATAGCCCTTCACTACCTGTTTACTTATTGTCTTCACCTCACTGCTGAAAATATGTGTCAAGCAGAAATGTTGAAAAGTTTCTGTAAAGTGCTGGAAATAGCAGGGGAGTGAGTTGTTCAGGGTGCTACAGTTTGTACAGTGTGAAAGCACAAAAAAAAAACAACAAGAAAAAAAAAAGAGGGGGGAGAGCAAGAACATAATTCTCTGGTTTCTGTAGCAAGATTACTGTTTTCATCTTTTTATCTTCACTTTTCAACCACTGAGTTCACTTTTCTATTTTTTTTTAATAGCACAAATGGAATTTATCTGCTTTCTCACTCTCTTCCCCTTCAACTCCTCCTCCTCTTCCTCTTTATTCTGCTTTACTTGTGAATGAAAGGGTCTGTTACTACCACTGTAGGACAGATGGCAGTTGCGGAGGGGGGATTATAACACTAGGTGACTTTTAAATCAGTTGTTTTCCAATAAAACACAAACAGGAAGATTATTTATGGGTGGTGGGAATTAAAAGAGCAAGAATATTTCATTCGCCTCTGGCCGAGACTTTATTTTATGAGTAATATAATACCTACACAGCCTGAATACTTGTTTCACTTGCTTGCATGACTGAAAAACGTGTGCTATGCTGATCATTTTTAACAGGGAAGCAGCATCTGTCACTAGGTTGCACCACTGTGAAGTGTAGGACAACAGATTACAGCCACAGGCAGCTCCTGCTGTAAAACAGTGAAAGACACTGAAAGAGCTGATTAAACTGTGAATTTCAGCCTTATGTTTAGGCATCTAAATAACATACCCAGTTTTCAAAATGCTTAATATCTGTAGCTTGGTACGTGTGTTAGTGCTGCAGTGATCCATGGTGAAGATCAGGGAATATATTTAGGCATCTAGGTAGGCAGCACCAGTAGCGTACCTTTGAAAATCTTCACCATAGTCCACAAGGTTACTCTTTCTCTATGGGACAGGAACATCATCTATCTCATGGGAACACCTTCAAATATAATTCGCTGGTATTTGTAAAGTGCTTTAAAATCCCCCAATAGGTGGCAGTGTGGAAGTGCACAGCTGTCCCAATTAGGATTTTTTAGTTGATCTTGAAGATGGGCATTTCCTTCCGGTTCAGTTAAATTGTAGCCATTGCAGGTTTGCTCCCTTAGTAGTGGAAATGTTGTGAGCTCTTAGATTTTTCTATTCAAGGAACCTCTCTTGGCGGTGCCGATGGATCACGTGTAGTTGCTACCACTAACACTAATATCTATGAGTCGGTGGAACAGTTTTCACCAACATTTTTTGTCAGAGCAATGCGCATGCCAGCTAAATACCTTGTAAAATAGAATACCTTTGAATGATTGTTACGGGGACAGAATGACTAGAAAAGTGAAGATGGCAGTGCCATCTCCCTCAGGAAAGTAAAACTAAGTCCACCAGGCAACCTGATTGAAAAGTGCAGTGCAAGGAAACAGTGATGCACACACCCCATTTATTAAGTAGGTAATCTAAGTAACAGTGATGTAAAAAAACAAGGTGAGCACTAGACAAGTTCTCAAGACAATTTAAGAATGTAACTATGAGAAACACTTCATACATAAGGTAATTATGGCTATATCGAAATTCAAGAGATCACTTTTTTCTTTTGATTTTGCTTTTTCTCTTTCCTTTTTCAATCAGAATTTCAGTTTTGCAGGGGTTATTGCACAAGTTTACTTGTTCCTTGATCATGTATCAACAGACTTGTCTACCTACTGAGAAACTTGCGGAATTCAGCTCCATGCATTTACATAATCTCTGCACAAATGCTTTCTCAGAAAGACCTGTAGAAAGTATGTCTGCTGAAGTTAGTTTTAGACGAATGTGAGCAGAAAAACAGATAGATAAATTAAGATCATAGGGAGACAGAAACAGCTGCAGGTTGGTCACCATGGCTCAACAGTATAAACATTTCAGGAAATGAGTTTTCTTCTTTTAAAACTGTATTTCTGCATTCAGTATTTTTGCCGATGGGAAAAAAAAATGAATCTATTAGTTTGGGTTTTTTTTTGTACACATGGTACACACTCGTTCTCTCTTCTTGACCTGCATTTTGGGGATAAGATATGGAAAATCGTCACATGTACTTGGTTAGATGTTGCAGTATTCCTCACTGAAGAGCCACCTACAGGAAAAAATAGAGTAAGCATACTCAAAGCAGCAATTTCGTAGTTAATTGCAGCCAAGGAAGAGGGAGGGAACTGACTCTTCAATGGAACAAAGAACAGTTTTTACAGATCTCAATCCTTTTGTAAGCTTTCTAGGAAGAAAACATAAAAGTAAGGATTCGGGTGCCTACAAACTATTAAAAACTATTAAAACAAAATGACGTTTTAGGCTGTGAAATCAGCTACCTTGGTTTTTCTTAAGGAGGAAAATAAACTGGAGTGACTGCTAGGGCTCCTTGAGGAGAAAACATCAAGTTGAACTGCAGTGCAGTTTCAATGAGGTCTAGTTAGGCTGAAAGTTGACCGTCACCCGTTTCCTGTCGTTCAATTTGGGTGATGCACCAAAGAATAGTTAATAACAAGATACTGACTTTAGATTGAAGACAACAGTTTATAAGTATATAATGTATATACTCATGTAATTGCCTTTGAGTTTTCAACCTTAGGTATATGCACTCTTAATATTACTAATGGAGTAATTTGAAGTATTGAATGCATGTGCCTTGCAGTATATGTTATCCAAAAAGAGTGGTCTGCAAGAAGATACAGATTTCCTTTGCTCTGACGTGTTGCTTCTCTGCTCAGTCATTTTTGCCTTTAGTGCCTGAGACCGAACACTCCAGAGCAGGCAACAAAACTTACAAAATGGTTTTCAGAGCCTTTCTGAAAACTGCTTTTCTGTGAAGCCTACATATGTTCTGAATGTGTTACAGGCATTTCAACTTATGCCCACTTTGCCTTCTCTGTCTCTGTTTTTCACTTCAGCTTTTCCATTTCAAAGTTAAGAAACTCTATTAAAACCAAGGTAAACAGTAAGTCTGAAAGTTAGGCAACTTAGAAATAAGGTAACTTAGGACTGAAGTTAAAATTACGTTCTATGGTATAACTGCACAATGTTCATTTGTAGCAGTTGTTCAAGTAAAAGTTGTTTCTTAACTGCTGATGGTAATCCAGTTACTTCTGGTAGTTTGTTGAGGATTATCTGGTTTGATGGGCTGTTGGGTTCATGCATTGCCTACTTCTAACTGCTAGATCACACCGGAAAAAGGCAGAAGTATAGTAAAAAAAATACAAAACTAAAAAAAAAATAAAACAAACCATGGCAGACGAAAACCTGTAAATTCTGTTGGAAAGTTACTTTTTTAAAAACAAAGATAAGAGAGAGCAGTATTTGCTGCTCTGATAAGGAAGTTTGCTTGCATCTGTCTGTATTAAAATTATCCTGCGTATACAAACATTTAAAAATCTTGGTTTAGTGCCTCTAGTGACATTGAGAGTCCAATTTAACTGCAGAAAGAAAACAAGAAAATTCTTTGACCTGCCACTGGATGAGCTAAAGCTGTGGAAGACTGAGCTCAGAATCTGACCCTGAAGACAGTGCTTGAAAACCCTACCTCTAGCAAAAACATTAATTTGTCTGCACTATTCAGCTATGATTTATGCTGTGCTTAGAAGGGATCTGATTCTCACAGCCTGTCTGACTATGTCAGATGCATTATACATACATATATACATGGTTTAAAGCCTCTTAGATTGCCAGGGTACATTATGTGTAGGAGAATATCTCACTTGGTGCCATAGTATTTCTGTAATGGGTTCACTGTGCCATAGATCCCTTGCATGTGATACAGTTTTAAAACCATATATTCCTGAAAAAAAAAAAAAAAGGACAATTAAAACAAATTATTAAGTCCCACAATGCTGAGCCTCCCTTTTTGTAAATAAAGATCTAACTGGTCTTGCAAGGATATGAGCATTTCCTGATTCAAAGATGTTAGTAATATTTTATAAAGTTTTGAAGCTGTAGCCAAGATAAAACTTCCTGAATGATTGGTTGCCTTAAATAGGCATTTCATGCTCATTGACAGCGTTTGGCCAGATCTGAGAGCTGGAGCCTCATCCACAGTTAGTATTTAGAAATTAAATGTGTTGTACCTTAAAGAGAAAAGAGGATGAGGGTACTGCTTTTAGGAGAGGGGACAGAGCAGGAGGAAAACACACCAGAGCAGCAGCGAAGGTGCTTTGCCAGGGAAACGCTGCGAGGCTGCCCCCAGAGCCCCTCTGTCCCCAGCTCTGCACCCACTGCAGCTCGGCTCCTTCCAGTCCCGTGGCGGCTGCTGCTGCTGCACAGCGCAACTCCAGGTCTCTGGTAAAGCGGTTGGCGCATCCTCGTGTGGGAGACGAATGAAGGCAGCAGCGAGTTGCTTGCTTTCCTCTATGCTTTTAAGCACACCGT
>JAUMJJ010000028.1:0-57256 GCA_033556795.1 Tapera naevia | reverse complement strand
GGAGATTGGTGGAACCTGGAGGAGTTTGTCTGGGAATCATCTTCTCCCCCCATGGATCTCCCTGGATCGTGGCCTTTCCTTCCTGTTCCCTCCTCCAGACCCTTCCCTTCCCTCTCTCTGGTTTCTTTGTCCCCTCTTGCCCCTTCTCCCTGATGATCTCCCTGGATCGTGGCCTTTCCTCCCTCCTCCCTCTTCCAGACCCTTCCCTGCCCCTCTCTCTCTGCTTTCCTGGTCTCCTTTTGCCCCTTTTCCCTGATGATCTCCCTGGATCGTGGCCTTTCCTTCCTCCTCCCTCCTCCAGAGCCATCCCTGCCCCTCTCTCCTCTTCCACCTCCACTCCCCAACCCCCTCGCTCCTCCAGCACCTCCATCCCCTCATAATTGCAGGACGTGTCCTCAGATCCCACGGGATCAGCGGATTCCGTGGCAGCTTTAATCATTGGGAGAAGGGAGCCAAGGAGGGAGCAGCCCCAACACCCTCCCCACGATTCCCACCTCTGCTGGAAATCCACCCTGGGATCCACCTTCCACCCCAAAACCAAATCCCCCGGGATCCACCTTCCTACCCCAAAACCAAATCCACCCTGGGATCTCACCTTCCACCCCGAAACCAAATCCCTTGGGATCCACCTTCCACCCCGAAACCAAATCCCTTGGGATCCACCTTTCACCCCAAAACCAAATCCCCCGGGATCCACCTTCCACCCCAAAAAACAAATCCCCTGGGATCCACCTTCCACCCCAAAACCAAATCCACCCTGGGATCCACCTTCCACCCCAAAACCAAATCCCCTGGGATCCAACTTCCACCCCAAAACCAAATCCACCCTGGGATCCACCTTCCACCCCAAAACCAAATCCCCCCTGGGATCCACCTTCCACCCCAAAACCAAATCCCTTGGGATCCACCTTCCACCCCAAAACCAAATCCCCTGGGATCCACCTTCCACCCCAAAACCAAATCCACCCTGGGATCCACCTTCACCCCAAAACCAAATCCCCTGGGATCCACCTTCCATCCCAAAACCAAGTCCCTTGGGATCCACCTTCCACCCCAAACCAAATCCACCCTGGATCCACCTTCCACCCCAAAACCAAATCCCCCTGGGATCCACCTTCCACCCCAAAACCAAATCCACCCTGGGATCCACCTTCACCCCAAAACCAAATCCCTTGGGATCCACCTTCCACCCCAAAACCAAATCCCTTGGGATCCACCTTCCACCCCAAAAACAAATCCCTTGGGATCCACCTTCCATCCCAAAACCAAATCCCCTGGGATCCAACCTTCACCCCAAAACCAAATCCACCCTGGGATCCACCTTCCACCCCCAATACCAAATCCCTTGGGATCCACCTTCCACCCCAAAACCAAATCCACCCTGGGATCCACCTTCCACCCCAAAACCAAATCCACCCTGGGACCACCTTCCACCCCAATACCAAATCCCCTGGGATCCACCTTCCACCCCAAAACCAAATCCCTTGGGATCCACCTTCCACCCAAAACCAAATCCCTTGGGATCCACCTTCCACCCCAAAACAAATCCCTTGGGATCCACCTTCCATCCCAAAACCAAGTCCCTTGGGATCCACCTTCCACCCCAAAACCAAATCCACCCTGGGATCCACCTTCCACCCCAAAACCAAATCCCCTGGGATCCAACTTCCACCCCCAAAACCAAATCCCTTGGATCCACCTTCCACCCCAAAACCAAGTCCCCTGGGATCCACCTTCCATCCCAAAACCAAGTCCCCTGGGATCCATCTTCCACCCCAAAACCAAATCCCCCGGGATCCACCTTCCACCCCCAAAACCAAGTCCCCTGGGATCCATCTTCCACCCCCAAAACCAAATCCACCTGGGATCCACCTTCCACCCCAAAACCAAGTCCCTTTGGGATCCACCTTCCACCCCCAAAACCGAAATCCCTTGGGATCCACCTTCCACCCCAAACCAAGTCCCTTGGGATCCACCTTCCACCCCAAAACCAAATCCACCCTGGGATCCACCTTCCACCCCAAAACCAAGTCCCTTGGGATCCACCTTCCACCCCAAAACCAAATCCCTTGGGATCCACCTTCCACCCCAAACCAAGTCCCTTGGGATCCACCTTCCACCCCAAATCCAAGTCCCTTGGGATCCACCTTCCACCCCAAAACCAAATCCCTTCGTCTTCCAAGCGCGCCGACGACCTCTACCACCCCCCTCTCTCTCCTCCCAGAGCCCAAACGGAGCTGGAAGGGCCACGAAACCCCCCCCCAATCCCCCCAATCCCACCCAATCCCACCCAATCCCACCAATCCCCCCCAATCCCCCCCAACCCCACCCTGGCAGCTCACGTGGTGAGGTCCCAGAGGCGCAGGGTGCCATCCCAGGATCCCGAGAGCGCGAACTGCCCGTCGGAGGAGATGACGACGTCGCTGACGAAGTGCGAGTGCCCACGCAGAGCTCGCTGCGGGATCCCGTAGTTGGTCTCGTCACGGGTCAGCTTCCACATGATGATGGTCTTGTCTGGGGGAGGAAGGGCCAGGGAGAAGGGAAAAAGGGGCCTTGGGGGAGGTGGTGTTTCAGGAACCGCTGCCCCCCACAGCCTTTCCTGTCCCCTCTCTGGTTTCTTGATCCGCTCTTGCTCCTTCTCTCCCCCAAGGATCTCCCTGGATCGTGGCCTTTCCTTCTTCCTCCAGACCCTTCCCTGCCCTCTCTGGTTTCTTGGTCCCCTCTTGCCCCTTCTCCCTGATGATCTCCCTGGATCGTGGCCTTTCCTCCCTCCTCCAGACCCTTCCCTGCCCTCTCTCTCTGGTTTCTTGATCCCCTCTTGTCCCTTCTCTCCCCAAGGATCTCCTGGATCATGGCCTTTCCTTCCTTCTCCACAGCTTTTCCTGTCCCCTCTCTGGGTTTCCTGGTCCCCTCTTGCCTCTTCTCCCCTGATGATCTCCCTGGATCACGGCTTTCCTTCCTCCTCCCTCCTCCAGACCCTTCCCTGTCCTCTCTCTCTGCTTTCCTGGTCCCCTCTTGTCCCTTCTCTCCCCAAGGATCTCCCTGGATCACGGCCTTTCCTTCCTGTTCCCTCCTCCAGACCCTTCCCTGCCCTCTCCTCTCTGCTTTCCTGGTCCCCTCTTGCTCCTTTCTCCCCAAGGATCTCCTGGATCGTGGCCTTTCCTTCCTCCTCCAGACCCTTCCCTGTCCTCTCTCTCTGGTTTCCTGGTCCCCCTCTTGTCCCTTCTCTCCCCAAGGATCTCCCTGGATCACGGCCTTTCCTTCCTGTTCCCTCCTCCAGACCCTTCCCTGCCCTCTCTCTCTGCTTTCCTGGTCCCCTCTTGCTCCTTCTCCCCAAGGATCTCCCTGGATCGTGGCCTTTCCTTCCTCCTCCAGACCCTTCCCTGTCCTCTCTCTCTGCTTTCCTGGTCCCCTCTTGTCCCTTCTCTCTCCCAAGGATCTCCCTGGATCACGGCCTTTCCTTCCTGTTCCCTCCTCCAGACCCTTCCCTGCCCTCTCTCTCTGCTTTCCTGGTCCCCTCTTGCTCCTTCTCCCCAAGGATCTCCCTGGATCGTGGCCTTTCCTTCCTCCTCCAGACCCTTCCCTGTCCTCTCTCTCTGCTTTCCTGGTCCCCTCTTGCTCCTTTCTCCCCCAAGGATCTCCCTGGATCACAGCCTTTCCTTCCTTCTCAGAGCCTTCCCTGCCCTCTCTCTGGTTCCTTGGTCCCCCTCTTGCCCCTTCTCCCCAAGGATCTCCCTGGATCGTGGCCTTTCCTTCCTCCTCCCTCCTCCACAGCCTTCCCTGCCCTCTCATCTCTGGTTTCTTGATCTCCCTTTTGCCCTTTCTCCCTGATGGATCCCCCTGGATCCCGGCCTTTCTTCCTCCTCCATAGCGATCCCGGCCCCTCCTCTGGTTTCCTGGTCTCCCTCTTGCCCCTTCATCTCCTGGGGACCTCCCTGGATCACGGTTTCTCCTTCCTCCTCTCTCCTCACCAGCCTCCCATGCTCCTGCTTTCCCCTTTTCAACTCTCACCATGATCTCCCTGGATCATTGGCTCTCCCTTCACAAGCCCCGAGGCCTCGGAATCATGGGATGAATCATGGAAGGGTTTGAAGGGACCTGAAAGCCCATCCAGGTCCAAACACCCCCTGGACACCTCCCCCTGGATCAGGGGCTCCAAAGCCCCACCCAACCCAACCTTGGACACCTCCAGGGATGGGGCAGCCACAGCTTCTCTGGGCAAAGAAGAATTTTCCCCCAAGATCTTCCCTCAATCCCCCCCAGGATCCTCCCTTCAATCTCCCCCAAGATCTCTCCCCAATCTCCCCCAAGATCTCCCTTCAATGTCCCCCAAGATCTCCCCCCAATCCCCCTCAAGATCTCCCCCCAATCTCCCAAGATCTCCCCTGAATCTCCCCCAAGATCTCCCTTCAATGTCCCCCAATATCTTCCCTCAATCCCCCCAAGATCTCTCCCCAATCCCCCTCAAGATCTCCCCTGAATCTCCAAGATCTCCCCTGAATCTCCCCCAAGATCTCCCCTGAATCTCCCCCAAGATCTCCCCTGAATCTCCCCCAAGATCTCCCTTCAATGTCCCCCAAGATCTCCCCTCAATCCCCCTCAAGATCTCCCCTGAATCTCCCCAAGATCTCCCCCCAATCCCCCTCAAGATCTCCCCTCAAATCTCCCCCCAATCTCTCCCAAGATCTCCCCCAGTCTCCCCCAAGATCTCCCCTCAATGTCCTCCAAGATCTCCCCCCAATCCCCCCAATCTCTCCCAAGTTCTCCACCCCAGTCTCCCCAAGATCTCCCCTCAATGTCCTCTAAGATCTTCCCAAGATCTCCCCCAATATCTCCCCTCAATGTCCCCCAAGACCTCCCCCCAATCCCCCTCAAGATCTCCCCCCAATCCCCCCAAGATCTCCCCCCAATCCCCCCCAAGATCTCCCCCCAATCCCCCCCAAGATCTCCCCTGAATCTCCTCCAAGATCTCCCCCCAGTCTCCCCCAAGATCTCCCCTCAATGTCCTCTAAGATCTTCCCAAGATCTCCCCCAAGATCTCCCCCCAATCTCCCCCAAGATCTCCCCCCCAATTCCCCCCAAGATCTCCCCTCAATCTCCCCCAAGATCTCCCCTGAATCTCCCCCAAGATCTCCCCCCAATCCCCCCCAAGATCTCCCCCCAACCCCCCCCAAGATCTCCCCCCAACCCCCCCCAAGATCTCCCCCCAATCTCCCCCAAGATCTCCCCCCAATGTCCCCTCTTCCAGCTCAACCCCTTCCCCCTCGCCCCATCCCTGCACCCCCTGACCAAGAGCCCCTCCCCAGCTCTCCTGGAGCCCCTTCAAGGCTGCTCCAAGGTCTCCCCCGGAGCCTTCTCCTCTCCAGGCTGGACAACACCCCAACCCTCCCCTCCTGTCCTTGTGCTCCAGCCCTTGGATCATCTCCGGGGCCTCCTCTCCACCAGCTCCAGGTCCTCCCAGTGCTCAGGATCCCCAGGACTCGGGGCTCCAGGTGGGGGTCTCCCCCGAGGGGCAGAGCCCCCTCCCCTCCTGCCCCCTTTGCCCCCCCTCTCCCCTTGATGGTTTCCCTCCCCCCCCTCCCCCCCCCCTCCCCTCCCCCCCCCCCATCCCTTCTTCTCCCCTCCCCCCCCGGCCCTCACCGCGGGAGGCCGAGAGGATCATGTCCGGGAACTGCGGGGTGGTGGCGATCTGGGTCACCCAGCCATTGTGGCCCTTCAGGGTGCCCCGCAGGGTCATCTGCTCCGTCATGGCGGCGGCGGGGCGGGAGGATGGCGGCGGATTAAACGGAGGCCACGGCCCGGGCCCAGCGCGGCCGCCACTGCTACCGCCAGCGCGGGAGAGAAAGAGGAAGGCGTTGCTTCCGGCGGAAGCGGAAACGGCGCGGGTCCGTACGGCAACATGGCGGCGCGCAGCGCTGAGCGGGAGCATGGCGGCGCCCAGGGCGTTGTACGGAAAGAGGTGTGGAAGGCAGCGAGGGGGATGGGGGGAGGGTCCGGGGGGGGGGGGGGAGGGGGCTGTGGGGAGCTGGGAGGGGCCTGGGGACTGTGGGGAGCTGGGAGGGTGCTGGGAGCATGCTGGGGGGGAACTGGGAGGGTGCTGGCAGCATACTGGGAGGGAACTGGAAGGGTGCTGGGGGTGCTGGGAGGGTGCTGGCAGCATACTGGGAGGGAACTGGGGGGGGGGGGGGGCTGGGAGGGTGCTGGCAGCATGCTGGGGGGGAACTGGGAGGGTGCTGGGGGTGCTGGGAGGGTGCTGGCAGCATGCTGGGAGGGAACTGGAAGGGTGCTGGGGGTGCTGGGAGGGTGCTGACAGCATGCTGGGAGGGAACTGGGAGGGTGCTAGGGGTGCTGGGAGGGTGCTGGCAGCATGCTGGGAGGGAACTGGAAGGGTGCTGGGGGTGCTGGGAGGGTGCTGACAGCATGCTGGGAGGGAACTGGGAGGGTGCTGGGGGTGCTGGGAGGGTGCTGGCAGCATGCTGGGAGGGAACTGGAAGGGTGCTGGGGGTGCTGGGAGGGTGCTGGCAGCATGCTGGGGGGGAACTGGGAGGGTGCTGGCAGCATGCTGAGGGGGGAACTGGGAGGGTGCTGGGGGAGCTGGGAGGGTGGTGAGGGGGAGCTGGGGGAGTCTATGGGGAGCTGGGAGGGTGCTGGGGGGGAGCTGGGAGGGTGCTGGGGGGGAACTGGGAGGGTGCTGGGGGTGCTGGGAGGGTCTATGGGGAGCTGGGAGGGTGCTGGGGGTCCTGGGAGGGTGGTGAGGGGGAGCTGGGGGAGTCTATGGGGAGCTGGGAGGGGGCTGGGGGGGAACTGGGAGGGTGCTGGGGGGGCTGGGATGGTGGTGAGGGGGAGCTGGGGGAGTCTATGGGGAGCTGGGAGGGAACTGGGAGGGTGCTGGGGGGGCCGGGAGGGTGCTGAGGGGGAGCTGGGGAACTTAATTGGGAGCTGCAAGGGTGCTGGGGGAGTGTATGGGGAGCTGGGAAGGTGCTGGGGGGAACTGGGAGGGGGCTGGGGGTGCTGAGAGGGTCTATGGGGAGTTGGGAGGGTGCTGGGGGGGAACTGGGAGGGTGGTGAGGGGGAGCTGGGGGAGTCTGTGGGGAGCTGGGAGGGTGCTGGGGGGGCACAGTGAAGGTCTTAAAGAGCTGTAGCTGGGTTTGGGGGGCTGTGGGGGGACAAGGAAGGCCTTGGGGGGGGGCTTTGAGGACCTTGGGGGGCTGTGGGGGGACTGGGAGGGCCTGAGGGGGGGGGCTCTGAGGGCCTTGGGGGGCTGTGGGGGGACTGGGAGGGCCTTGGGGGGGCTTTGAGGGCCTTGGGGGGCTGTGGGGGGACTGGGAGGGCCTTGGGGTACTGTGGGGGGCCGGGGGAGCTCGGGGGGGTCTTTGGGGGGACAGGGAAGGCCTTGGGGGGGCTGGGGGAGGGGCAGAACATTAAGAAAACGAGGAATGTTGGATTCCTGCGGGTTTGAAGTTCGGGGATGTAAAATATTCCCGGGAAAAGACAGAAACCAAGAGGAATAAAGGGAGCGAAGGGTTCGGCCGAGGTGGAAACCCCTCTTGTCCTCCTGCCTCTCCCAACCCTGGGAGCTGGAATTCCCTCTCCTCCTGCCTCTCCCAACCCTGGGAGCTGGAATTCCCTCTCCTCTTCCTTCTCCCAACCCTCAGAGCTGGAATTCCCTCTCCTCCTGCCTCTCCCAACCCTGGGAACTGGAATTCCCTCTCCTCTTCCTTCTCCCAACCCTCAGAGCTGGAATTCCCTCTCCTCCTGCCTCTCCCAACCCTGGGAACTGGAATTCCCTCTCCTCCTGCCTCTCCTAACCCTGGGAACTGGAATTCCCTCTCCTCTTCCTTCTCCCAACCCTCAGAGCTGGAATTCCCTCTCCTCCTGCCTCTCCCAACCCTGGGAACTGGAATTCCCTCTCCTCTTCCTTCTCCCAACCCTCAGAGCTGGAATTCCCTCTCCTCCTGCCTCTCCCAACCCTGGGAACTGGAATTCCCTCTCCTCTTCCTTCTCCCAACCCTCAGAGCTGGAATTCCCTCTCCTCCTGCCTCTCCCAACCCTCAGAGCTGGAATTCCCTCTCCTCCTGCCTCTCCCAACCCTGGGAACTGGAATTCCCTCTCCTCCTGCCTCTCCCAACCCTGGGAGCTGGAATTCCCTCTCCTCTTGCCTCTCCCAACCCTGGGAGCTGGAATTCCCTCTCCTCCTGCCTCTCCCAACCCTGGGAGCTGGAATTCCCTCTCCTCCTGCCTCTCCCAACCCTGGGAGCTGGAATTCCCTCTCCTCCTGCCTCTCCCAACCCTGGGAACTGGAATTCCCTCTCCTCCTGCCTCTCCCAACCCTCAGAGCTGGAATTCCCTCTCCTCTTGGTTCTCCCAACCCTGGGAGCTGGAATTCCCTCTCCTCCTGCCTCTCCCAACCCTGGGAACTGGAATTCCCTCTCCTCCTGCCTCTCCCAACCCTGGGAACTGGAATTCCCTCTCCTCCTGCCTCTCCCAACCCTGGGAACTGGAATTCCCTCTCCTCCTGCCTCTCCCAACCCTGGGAACTGGAATTCCCTCTCCTCCTGCCTCTCCCAACCCTGGGAACTGGAATTCCCTCTCCTCTTGGTTCTCCCAACCCTGGGAGCTGGAATTCCCTCTCCTCTTGGTTCTCCCAACCCTGGGAGCTGGAATTCCCTCTCCTCTTGGTTCTCCCAACCCTGGGAGCTGGAATTCCCTCTCCTCCTGCCTCTCCCAACCCTCAGAGCTGGAATTCCCTCTCCTCCTGCCTCTCCCAACCCTCAGAGCTGGAATTCCCTCTCCTCCTGCCTCTCCCAACCCTCAGAGCTGGAATTCCCTCTCCTCTTGGTTCTCCCAACCCTCAGAGCTGGAATTCCCTCTCCTCCTGCCTCTCCCAACCCTGGGAACTGGAATTCCCTCTCCTCTTGGTTCTCCCAACCCTGGGAGCTGGAATTCCCTCTCCTCCTGCCTCTCCCAACCCTCAGAGCTGGAATTCCCTCTCCTCCTGCCTCTCCCAACCCTGGGAACTGGAATTCCCTCTCCTCTTCCTTCTCCCAACCCTGGGAACTGGAATTCCCTCTCCTCCTGCCTCTCCCAACCCTGGGAACTGGAATTCCCTCTCCTCCTGCCTCTCCCAACCCTGGGAGCTGGAATTCCCTCTCCTCCTGCCTCTCCCAACCCTGGGAGCTGGAATTCCCTCTCCTCCTGCCTCTCCCAACCCTGGGAGCTGGAATTCCCTCTCCTCCTGCCTCTCCCAACCCTGGGAGCTGGAATTCCCTCTCCTCCTGCCTCTCCCAACCCTGGGAGCTGGAATTCCCTCTCCTCCTGCCTCTCCCAACCCTGGGAGCTGGAATTCCCTCTCCTCCTGCCTCTCCCAACCCTGGGAGCTGGAATTCCCTCTCCTCCTGCCTCTCCCAACCCTCAGAGCTGGAATTCCCTCTCCTCCTGCCTCTCCCAACCCTCAGAGCTGGAATTCCCTCTCCTCTTGGTTCTCCCAACCCTCAGAGCTGGAATTCCCTCTCCTCCTGCCTCTCCCAACCCTGGGAGCTGGAATTCCCTCTCCTCCTGCCTCTCCCAACCCTGGGAACTGGAATTCCCTCTCCTCCTGCCTCTCCCAACCCTGGGAGCTGGAATTCCCTCTCCTCCTGCCTCTCCCAACCCTGGGAGCTGGAATTCCCTCTCCTCCTGCCTCTCCCAACCCTGGGAGCTGGAATTCCCTCTCCTCCTGCCTCTCCCAACCCTGGGAACTGGAATTCCCTCTCCTCCTGCCTCTCCCAACCCTGGGAGCTGGAATTCCCTCTCCTCCTGCCTCTCCCAACCCTCAGAGCTGGAATTCCCTCTCCTCTTGGTTCTCCCAACCCTGGGAGCTGGAATTCCCTCTCCTCCTGCCTCTCCCAACCCTGGGAACTGGAATTCCCTCTCCTCCTGCCTCTCCCAACCCTCAGAGCTGGAATTCCCTCTCCTCCTGCCTCTCCCAACCCTGGGAACTGGAATTCCCTCTCCTCCTGCCTCTCCCAACCCTGGGAGCTGGAATTCCCTCTCCTCCTGCCTCTCCCAACCCTGGGAACTGGAATTCCCTCTCCTCCTGCCTCTCCCAACCCTCAGAGCTGGAATTCCCTCTCCTCCTGCCTCTCCCAACCCTCAGAGCTGGAATTCCCTCTCCTCCTGCCTCTCCCAACCCTCAGAGCTGGAATTCCCTCTCCTCTTGCCTCTCCCAACCCTGGGAACTGGAATTCCCTCTGCTCTTCCTTCTCCCAACCCTGGGAACTGGAATTCCCTCTGCTCTTCCTTCTCCCAACCCTGGGAGCTGGAATTCCCTCTCCTCCTGCTTCTCCCAACCCTGGGAACTGGAATTCCCTCTCCTCCTGCCTCTCCCAACCCTGGGAGCTGGAATTCCCTCTCCTCCTGCCTCTCCCAACCCTGGGAACTGGAATTCCCTCTCCTCCTGCCTCTCCCAACCCTGGGAACTGGAATTCCCTCTCCTCCTGCCTCTCCCAACCCTGGGAACTGGAATTCCCTCTCCTCCTGCCTCTCCCAACCCTGGGAACTGGAATTCCCTCTCCTCTTGGTTCTCCCAACCCTCAGAGCTGGAATTCCCTCTCCTCTTGGTTCTCCCAACCCTCAGAGCTGGAATTCCCTCTCCTCCTGCCTCTCCCAACCCTGGGAGCTGGAATTCCCTCTCCTCCTGCCTCTCCCAACCCTCAGAGCTGGAATTCCCTCTCCTCTTCCTTCTCCCAACCCTGGGAACTGGAATTCCCTCTCCTCCTGCCTCTCCCAACCCTGGGAACTGGAATTCCATCTCCTCCTGCCTCTCCCAACCCTGGGAACTGGAATTCCCTCTCCTCTTCCTTCTCCCAACCCTGGGAACTGGAATTCCCTCTCCTCCTGCCTCTCCCAACCCTGGGAACTGGAATTCCCTCTCCTCCTGCCTCTCCCAACCCTGGGAGCTGGAATTCCCTCTCCTCCTGCCTCTCCCAACCCTGGGAGCTGGAATTCCCTCTCCTCCTGCCTCTCCCAACCCTGGGAGCTGGAATTCCCTCTCCTCCTGCCTCTCCCAACCCTGGGAGCTGGAATTCCCTCTCCTCCTGCCTCTCCCAACCCTGGGAGCTGGAATTCCCTCTCCTCCTGCCTCTCCCAACCCTGGGAGCTGGAATTCCCTCTCCTCCTGCCTCTCCCAACCCTCAGAGCTGGAATTCCCTCTCCTCCTGCCTCTCCCAACCCTCAGAGCTGGAATTCCCTCTCCTCTTGGTTCTCCCAACCCTCAGAGCTGGAATTCCCTCTCCTCCTGCCTCTCCCAACCCTGGGAGCTGGAATTCCCTCTCCTCCTGCCTCTCCCAACCCTGGGAACTGGAATTCCCTCTCCTCCTGCCTCTCCCAACCCTGGGAGCTGGAATTCCCTCTCCTCCTGCCTCTCCCAACCCTGGGAGCTGGAATTCCCTCTCCTCCTGCCTCTCCCAACCCTGGGAACTGGAATTCCCTCTCCTCCTGCCTCTCCCAACCCTGGGAGCTGGAATTCCCTCTCCTCCTGCCTCTCCCAACCCTGGGAGCTGGAATTCCCTCTCCTCCTGCCTCTCCCAACCCTCAGAGCTGGAATTCCCTCTCCTCTTGGTTCTCCCAACCCTGGGAGCTGGAATTCCCTCTCCTCCTGCCTCTCCCAACCCTGGGAACTGGAATTCCCTCTCCTCCTGCCTCTCCCAACCCTCAGAGCTGGAATTCCCTCTCCTCCTGCCTCTCCCAACCCTGGGAACTGGAATTCCCTCTCCTCCTGCCTCTCCCAACCCTGGGAGCTGGAATTCCCTCTCCTCCTGCCTCTCCCAACCCTGGGAACTGGAATTCCCTCTCCTCTTGGTTCTCCCAACCCTGGGAACTGGAATTCCCTCTCCTCCTGCCTCTCCCAACCCTCAGAGCTGGAATTCCCTCTCCTCCTGCCTCTCCCAACCCTCAGAGCTGGAATTCCCTCTCCTCCTGCCTCTCCCAACCCTCAGAGCTGGAATTCCCTCTCCTCTTGCCTCTCCCAACCCTGGGAACTGGAATTCCCTCTGCTCTTCCTTCTCCCAACCCTGGGAACTGGAATTCCCTCTGCTCTTCCTTCTCCCAACCCTGGGAGCTGGAATTCCCTCTCCTCCTGCTTCTCCCAACCCTGGGAACTGGAATTCCCTCTCCTCCTGCCTCTCCCAACCCTGGGAGCTGGAATTCCCTCTCCTCCTGCCTCTCCCAACCCTGGGAACTGGAATTCCCTCTCCTCCTGCCTCTCCCAACCCTGGGAACTGGAATTCCCTCTCCTCTTGGTTCTCCCAACCCTCAGAGCTGGAATTCCCTCTCCTCTTGGTTCTCCCAACCCTCAGAGCTGGAATTCCCTCTCCTCCTGCCTCTCCCAACCCTGGGAGCTGGAATTCCCTCTCCTCCTGCCTCTCCCAACCCTCAGAGCTGGAATTCCCTCTCCTCTTCCTTCTCCCAACCCTGGGAACTGGAATTCCCTCTCCTCCTGCCTCTCCCAACCCTGGGAACTGGAATTCCATCTCCTCCTGCCTCTCCCAACCCTGGGAACTGGAATTCCCTCTCCTCTTCCTTCTCCCAACCCTGGGAACTGGAATTCCCTCTCCTCCTGCCTCTCCCAACCCTGGGAACTGGAATTCCCTCTCCTCCTGCCTCTCCCAACCCTGGGAGCTGGAATTCCCTCTCCTCCTGCCTCTCCCAACCCTGGGAGCTGGAATTCCCTCTCCTCCTGCCTCTCCCAACCCTGGGAGCTGGAATTCCCTCTCCTCCTGCCTCTCCCAACCCTGGGAGCTGGAATTCCCTCTCCTCCTGCCTCTCCCAACCCTGGGAGCTGGAATTCCCTCTCCTCCTGCCTCTCCCAACCCTGGGAGCTGGAATTCCCTCTCCTCCTGCCTCTCCCAACCCTCAGAGCTGGAATTCCCTCTCCTCCTGCCTCTCCCAACCCTCAGAGCTGGAATTCCCTCTCCTCCTGCCTCTCCCAACCCTCAGAGCTGGAATTCCCTCTCCTCCTGCCTCTCCCAACCCTGGGAGCTGGAATTCCCTCTCCTCCTGCCTCTCCCAACCCTGGGAACTGGAATTCCCTCTCCTCCTGCCTCTCCCAACCCTGGGAGCTGGAATTCCCTCTCCTCCTGCCTCTCCCAACCCTGGGAGCTGGAATTCCCTCTCCTCCTGCCTCTCCCAACCCTGGGAACTGGAATTCCCTCTCCTCCTGCCTCTCCCAACCCTGGGAGCTGGAATTCCCTCTCCTCCTGCCTCTCCCAACCCTGGGAGCTGGAATTCCCTCTCCTCCTGCCTCTCCCAACCCTGGGAACTGGAATTCCCTCTCCTCCTGCCTCTCCCAACCCTGGGAACTGGAATTCCCTCTCCTCCTGCCTCTCCCAACCCTGGGAACTGGAATTCCCTCTCCTCTTGGTTCTCCCAACCCTCAGAGCTGGAATTCCCTCTCCTCTTGGTTCTCCCAACCCTCAGAGCTGGAATTCCCTCTCCTCTTGGTTCTCCCAACCCTCAGAGCTGGAATTCCCTCTCCTCCTGCCTCTCCCAACCCTGGGAGCTGGAATTCCCTCTCCTCCTGCCTCTCCCAACCCTCAGAGCTGGAATTCCCTCTCCTCTTCCTTCTCCCAACCCTGGGAACTGGAATTCCCTCTCCTCCTGCCTCTCCCAACCCTGGGAACTGGAATTCCATCTCCTCCTGCCTCTCCCAACCCTGGGAACTGGAATTCCCTCTCCTCTTCCTTCTCCCAACCCTGGGAACTGGAATTCCCTCTCCTCCTGCCTCTCCCAACCCTGGGAACTGGAATTCCCTCTCCTCCTGCCTCTCCCAACCCTGGGAGCTGGAATTCCCTCTCCTCCTGCCTCTCCCAACCCTGGGAGCTGGAATTCCCTCTCCTCCTGCCTCTCCCAACCCTGGGAGCTGGAATTCCCTCTCCTCCTGCCTCTCCCAACCCTGGGAGCTGGAATTCCCTCTCCTCCTGCCTCTCCCAACCCTGGGAGCTGGAATTCCCTCTCCTCCTGCCTCTCCCAACCCTGGGAGCTGGAATTCCCTCTCCTCCTGCCTCTCCCAACCCTGGGAGCTGGAATTCCCTCTCCTCCTGCCTCTCCCAACCCTGGGAGCTGGAATTCCCTCTCCTCCTGCCTCTCCCAACCCTCAGAGCTGGAATTCCCTCTCCTCCTGCCTCTCCCAACCCTCAGAGCTGGAATTCCCTCTCCTCTTGGTTCTCCCAACCCTCAGAGCTGGAATTCCCTCTCCTCCTGCCTCTCCCAACCCTGGGAGCTGGAATTCCCTCTCCTCCTGCCTCTCCCAACCCTGGGAACTGGAATTCCCTCTCCTCCTGCCTCTCCCAACCCTGGGAGCTGGAATTCCCTCTCCTCCTGCCTCTCCCAACCCTGGGAGCTGGAATTCCCTCTCCTCCTGCCTCTCCCAACCCTGGGAACTGGAATTCCCTCTCCTCCTGCCTCTCCCAACCCTGGGAGCTGGAATTCCCTCTCCTCCTGCCTCTCCCAACCCTGGGAGCTGGAATTCCCTCTCCTCCTGCCTCTCCCAACCCTCAGAGCTGGAATTCCCTCTCCTCTTGGTTCTCCCAACCCTGGGAGCTGGAATTCCCTCTCCTCCTGCCTCTCCCAACCCTGGGAACTGGAATTCCCTCTCCTCCTGCCTCTCCCAACCCTCAGAGCTGGAATTCCCTCTCCTCCTGCCTCTCCCAACCCTGGGAACTGGAATTCCCTCTCCTCCTGCCTCTCCCAACCCTGGGAACTGGAATTCCCTCTCCTCCTGCCTCTCCCAACCCTCAGAGCTGGAATTCCCTCTCCTCCTGCCTCTCCCAACCCTGGGAACTGGAATTCCCTCTCCTCCTGCCTCTCCCAACCCTCAGAGCTGGAATTCCCTCTCCTCCTGCCTCTCCCAACCCTCAGAGCTGGAATTCCCTCTCCTCTTGCCTCTCCCAACCCTGGGAACTGGAATTCCCTCTGCTCTTCCTTCTCCCAACCCTGGGAACTGGAATTCCCTCTGCTCTTCCTTCTCCCAACCCTGGGAGCTGGAATTCCCTCTCCTCCTGCTTCTCCCAACCCTGGGAACTGGAATTCCCTCTCCTCCTGCCTCTCCCAACCCTGGGAGCTGGAATTCCCTCTCCTCCTGCCTCTCCCAACCCTGGGAACTGGAATTCCCTCTCCTCCTGCCTCTCCCAACCCTGGAACTGGAATTCCCTCTCCTCCTGCCTCTCCCAACCCTGGGAACTGGAATTCCCTCTCCTCCTGCCTCTCCCAACCCTGGGAACTGGAATTCCCTCTCCTCTTGGTTCTCCCAACCCTCAGAGCTGGAATTCCCTCTCCTCCTGCCTCTCCCAACCCTGGGAGCTGGAATTCCCTCTCCTCCTGCCTCTCCCAACCCTCAGAGCTGGAATTCCCTCTCCTCTTCCTTCTCCCAACCCTGGGAACTGGAATTCCCTCTCCTCCTGCCTCTCCCAACCCTGGGAACTGGAATTCCATCTCCTCCTGCCTCTCCCAACCCTGGGAACTGGAATTCCCTCTCCTCTTCCTTCTCCCAACCCTGGGAACTGGAATTCCCTCTCCTCCTGCCTCTCCCAACCCTGGGAACTGGAATTCCCTCTCCTCTTCCTTCTCCCAACCCTGGGAACTGGAATTCCCTCTCCTCCTGCCTCTCCCAACCCTGGGAACTGGAATTCCCTCTCCTCCTGCCTCTCCCAACCCTGGGAGCTGGAATTCCCTCTCCTCCTGCCTCTCCCAACCCTGGGAGCTGGAATTCCCTCTCCTCCTGCCTCTCCCAACCCTGGGAGCTGGAATTCCCTCTCCTCCTGCCTCTCCCAACCCTGGGAGCTGGAATTCCCTCTCCTCCTGCCTCTCCCAACCCTGGGAGCTGGAATTCCCTCTCCTCCTGCCTCTCCCAACCCTGGGAGCTGGAATTCCCTCTCCTCCTGCCTCTCCCAACCCTGGGAGCTGGAATTCCCTCTCCTCCTGCCTCTCCCAACCCTCAGAGCTGGAATTCCCTCTCCTCCTGCCTCTCCCAACCCTCAGAGCTGGAATTCCCTCTCCTCTTGGTTCTCCCAACCCTCAGAGCTGGAATTCCCTCTCCTCCTGCCTCTCCCAACCCTGGGAGCTGGAATTCCCTCTCCTCCTGCCTCTCCCAACCCTGGGAACTGGAATTCCCTCTCCTCCTGCCTCTCCCAACCCTGGGAGCTGGAATTCCCTCTCCTCCTGCCTCTCCCAACCCTGGGAGCTGGAATTCCCTCTCCTCCTGCCTCTCCCAACCCTGGGAACTGGAATTCCCTCTCCTCCTGCCTCTCCCAACCCTGGGAGCTGGAATTCCCTCTCCTCCTGCCTCTCCCAACCCTGGGAGCTGGAATTCCCTCTCCTCCTGCCTCTCCCAACCCTGGGAACTGGAATTCCCTCTCCTCCTGCCTCTCCCAACCCTGGGAACTGGAATTCCCTCTCCTCCTGCCTCTCCCAACCCTGGGAACTGGAATTCCCTCTCCTCCTGCCTCTCCCAACCCTGGGAACTGGAATTCCCTCTCCTCTTGGTTCTCCCAACCCTCAGAGCTGGAATTCCCTCTCCTCTTGGTTCTCCCAACCCTCAGAGCTGGAATTCCCTCTCCTCCTGCCTCTCCCAACCCTGGGAGCTGGAATTCCCTCTCCTCCTGCCTCTCCCAACCCTCAGAGCTGGAATTCCCTCTCCTCTTCCTTCTCCCAACCCTGGGAACTGGAATTCCCTCTCCTCCTGCCTCTCCCAACCCTGGGAACTGGAATTCCATCTCCTCCTGCCTCTCCCAACCCTGGGAACTGGAATTCCCTCTCCTCTTCCTTCTCCCAACCCTGGGAACTGGAATTCCCTCTCCTCCTGCCTCTCCCAACCCTGGGAGCTGGAATTCCCTCTCCTCCTGCCTCTCCCAACCCTGGGAGCTGGAATTCCCTCTCCTCCTGCCTCTCCCAACCCTGGGAGCTGGAATTCCCTCTCCTCCTGCCTCTCCCAACCCTGGGAGCTGGAATTCCCTCTCCTCCTGCCTCTCCCAACCCTGGGAGCTGGAATTCCCTCTCCTCCTGCCTC
This sequence comes from Tapera naevia, assembly GCA_033556795.1. Taxonomy (NCBI): domain Eukaryota; kingdom Metazoa; phylum Chordata; class Aves; order Cuculiformes; family Neomorphidae; genus Tapera; species Tapera naevia. Next base: position 40,215 of record JAUMJJ010000028.1, on the reverse strand, counting down.
TCCCAACCCTGGGAGCTGGAATTCCCTCTCCTCCTGCCTCTCCCAACCCTGGGAGCTGGAATTCCCTCTCCTCCTGCCTCTCCCAACCCTGGGAGCTGGAATTCCCTCTCCTCCTGCCTCTCCCAACCCTCAGAGCTGGAATTCCCTCTCCTCCTGCCTCTCCCAACCCTCAGAGCTGGAATTCCCTCTCCTCCTGCCTCTCCCAACCCTCAGAGCTGGAATTCCCTCTCCTCTTGGTTCTCCCAACCCTCAGAGCTGGAATTCCCTCTCCTCCTGCCTCTCCCAACCCTGGGAGCTGGAATTCCCTCTCCTCCTGCCTCTCCCAACCCTGGGAGCTGGAATTCCCTCTCCTCCTGCCTCTCCCAACCCTGGGAACTGGAATTCCCTCTCCTCCTGCCTCTCCCAACCCTGGGAGCTGGAATTCCCTCTCCTCCTGCCTCTCCCAACCCTGGGAGCTGGAATTCCCTCTCCTCCTGCCTCTCCCAACCCTGGGAGCTGGAATTCCCTCTCCTCCTGCCTCTCCCAACCCTCAGAGCTGGAATTCCCTCTCCTCTTGGTTCTCCCAACCCTCAGAGCTGGAATTCCCTCTCCTCCTGCCTCTCCCAACCCTGGGAACTGGAATTCCCTCTCCTCCTGCCTCTCCCAACCCTCAGAGCTGGAATTCCCTCTCCTCCTGCCTCTCCCAACCCTGGGAACTGGAATTCCCTCTCCTCCTGCCTCTCCCAACCCTCAGAGCTGGAATTCCCTCTCCTCCTGCCTCTCCCAACCCTGGGAACTGGAATTCCCTCTCCTCCTGCCTCTCCCAACCCTGGGAGCTGGAATTCCCTCTCCTCCTGCCTCTCCCAACCCTCAGAGCTGGAATTCCCTCTCCTCCTGCCTCTCCCAACCCTGGGAACTGGAATTCCCTCTCCTCCTGCCTCTCCCAACCCTCAGAGCTGGAATTCCCTCTCCTCCTGCCTCTCCCAACCCTCAGAGCTGGAATTCCCTCTCCTCCTGCCTCTCCCAACCCTCAGAGCTGGAATTCCCTCTCCTCCTGCCTCTCCCAACCCTCAGAGCTGGAATTCCCTCTCCTCCTGCCTCTCCCAACCCTCAGAGCTGGAATTCCCTCTCCTCCTGCCTCTCCCAACCCTCAGAGCTGGAATTCCCTCTCCTCCTGCCTCTCCCAACCCTGGGAGCTGGAATTCCCTCTCCTCCTGCCTCTCCCAACCCTGGGAGCTGGAATTCCCTCTCCTCCTGCCTCTCCCAACCCTGGGAGCTGGAATTCCCTCTCCTCCTGCCTCTCCCAACCCTGGGAACTGGAATTCCCTCTCCTCCTGCCTCTCCCAACCCTGGGAACTGGAATTCCCTCTCCTCCTGCCTCTCCCAACCCTGGGAGCTGGAATTCCCTCTCCTCCTGCCTCTCCCAACCCTGGGAGCTGGAATTCCCTCTCTTCCTGCCTCTCCCAACCCTCTCCTCTCGGCCTCTGCAGTTTCAATCCCAGACATTCCCTCCCGGTGTCCATTCCACCTCCTCAAATGCCGAAGGTCGAGGCCTCCTCAGCTTTCCCTGGGGTGGATTTTCCTCCGGGGCTCCGGAGCCGATGCCAGGGGCCGAGTTGGCACCTTGGGCTCCCCCTGCAAAGCTCCTCTCCTGGCACAGCCCGCGGGGATTTGGGCTTCTCCGCGTGCCAGGGCACCCCTGACCCCTTCTTCCCTTCCTCAGGTTTCTCCTTTCAGTTCCTTCATCCCGGGGACAATGGGGTTTTCCACTTGGAATTCCGGAGGGTTTGGTCGCTGGAGGTCGGTGCCAGGGAGTGGGATCATGGGTTGGGTTAGAAGGGACCTCAAAGCCCATCCAGTTCCAACCCCAGGGACACCTCCCCCTGGATCAGGGGGCTCCAAGCCCCATCCAACCCACTCTTGGACACCTCCAGGGATGGGGATGGGAATGGTGATGAGGATGAGGATGATGATGGCACCAGAGATGGTGCTGATGGGGATCATGGGATGGGTTGGGTTGGAAGAGACCTCCAAGCCCATCCAGTTCCAACTCCAGGGACACATCCCCCCTGGATCAGGGGGCTCCAAGCCCCATCCAACCTGACCTTGGCCACCTCCAGGGATGGGGATGGGACACGGAGGTGGTGAAGATAATGATAATGAGGATGGTGATGGCACCAGAGATGAAGCTGATGGGGATCATGGAATGGGTTGGGTTGCAAGAGACCTCAAAGCCCCTGCCGTTCCATGGGTGGGAACACCTCCCCCTGGATCAGGGGGCTCCAAGCCCCACCCAACCTGGCCTTGGACACCTCCAGGGATGGGGCAGCCACAGCTTCTCTGGGAAACCTGTGCAAAAATCCTTATAATGAAGCATTTCTCCCCAAGATCTCCCCCCAATGTCCTCCAAGATCTCCCCCCAATGTCCTCCAAGATCTCCCCCCAATGTCCTCCAAGATCTCCCCCCAATCCCCCCCCAATATCTCCCCCCAATCCCCCCCCAATATCTCCCCCCAATCTCTCCCAAGATCTCCCCCCAATGTCCTCTAAGATCTCCCCAAGATCTCCCCTCAATGTCCCCCAAGATCTCCCCTGAATCTCCCTCAAGATCTCCCCCCAATCTCTCCCAAGATCTCCCCCCAAGACCTCCCCCCAATCTCCCCCCAAGACCTCCCCCCAATCTCCCCCAAGATCTCCCCTGAATCTCCTCCAAGATCTCCCTTCAATCTCCCCCCAATCCCCCCCAAGATCTCCCCCCAATCTCCCAAGATCTCCCCTGAATCTCCCCCAAGATCTCCCCTCAATCCCCCCCAAGATCTCCCCCCAATCTCTCCTCTTCCAGCTCAACCCCTTCCCCCTCGCCCCATCCCTGCACCCCCTGACCAAGAGCCCCTCCCCAGCTCTCCTGGAGCCCCTTCAAGGCTGCTCCAAGGTCTCCCCGGAGCCTTCTCCTCTCCAGGCTGGACAACCCCAACCCTCCCCTCCTGTCCTTGTGCTCCAGCCCTTGGATCATCTCCGGGGCCTCCTCTCCACCAGCTCCAGGTCCTCCCAGTGCTCAGGATCCCAGGACTCGGGGCTCCAGGTGGGGTCTCCCCCGAGGGGCAGAGCCCCCTCCCTCCCCCTCTGCTCCCACAGCTTTAGGATCAGCCCAGGACACCCTTGGGCCCACGTGGAGCTTTCTCATCATTCCCATCACCACCACCACGTCCCATCCCCATCCCTGGAGGTGTCCAAAGCCAGGCTGGATGGGGCTTGGACCCCCCCCCCATGGCCATCATCACCTCCCCAGTGCACCCCCCACCCCCAACCTTGGCCATCATCACCTCCCCAGCACCCCCCACACAACCATGGCCATCATTACCTCCAGGGTACCCCCTACCCAACCTTGGCCATCACGACCTCCCCAGAGCCCCCCACCCAACCTTGGCCATCACAACCTCCCCAGAGCCCCCCACCCAACCTTGGCCATCACAACCTCCACAGAGCCCCCCACCCAACCTTGGCCCTTGTCACCTCCACAGCACCCAACCTTGGCCATCGTCACCTCCAGAGCAGCCCCCACCCAACCTTGGCCATCACGACCTCCCCAGAGCCCCCCACCCAACCTTGGCCATTGTCACCTCCACAGCACCCAACCTTGGCCATCGTCGCACCCACCACCCAACCTTGGCCCTTGTCACCTCCCCAGTGCCCCCCAACCCAAACATGGCCATCGTCACCCCCCAGCACCCACCACCCATGGCCATCGTCACCTCCCCAGTGCCCCCCACCCAACCATGGCCATCATCACGCCCCTGGCACCCCCCACCCAACATTGGCCATGGAATGCTTTGCGACAGAAGGGACCTTAAAGATCATCCAGGGAGACCCTTCCAGGAAGGAAACCCCCAAACCTCAGGGCTGAGACCCCGAGATGCTCTGGAAGAAGATCATGGGTGGGAGATGAGAAGATTCCTTGCTGGTGGGATCCACCTCAAGTGTCCCCCCGTTTCCAGGAGGGACAAAGATGGATGAGGAGGGACCACAAGGGCTGCAGGAACCACCCAAGAGGGCCAGGATGGCCCCAGGTTGGACCAGTTGGAAGGAGAAACCCAAGAGACTCTGGAGATGTCTCACGTGGTTTATTGTCAGTTGGGAAAGACCCAGTTGGCCAACCCAAGGTGGGGCAAAGGATGAGGGTCTGGGCTTCACCAAGTGGCCAAGAGCACGTAGGGATTAAAGAGGAATCCATCGAAGGCCGGTGAGACGCGACGGAAGGTGAAGACCACGATGTCCATCCCCTCCAGCAGCTTCAGCCATGGCCCAGCACGGCTCCATTGGCCCTGAACCCCTCCATGATTCCAGGTCCAGAGCTCCCAGTTCCTCACTGGAAGCTCCGTGGCCAAGGGACGTCGGGGTGAGCTTCTTCCAAACTTTAACCCCTGGATGCTGGGCACGGTGAGGGCATCACGGCAGCTTGGCCTTGGCTCCAGGGTTCTTTCTTCTCCCAAGGTCTGAGCTGGGATGGGAACATCATCCCAGGCCAGATCCAAGTGGGATCCAGTCCTCCTGGAGGACCCAGCTCTGGTGTGAAGGATCACAGGAGCAACACCTCGACCAGCAGCTGGAGCAGTTGGGAAGTGACACTTGATGGAGAGAGGACCATGGAAAGCATGGAAAGGGTTGGGTTGGAAGGGACCTCAAAGCCCATCCAGTTCCATGAGCAGGGACACCTCCCCCTGGATCAGGGGGCTCCAAGCCCCATCCAACCCGGCCTTGGACACCTCCAGGGATGGGGATGGAGATGGGACACGGTGGTGGGGATGGGAACGATGATGATGGCACCAGAGATGGTGCTGATGGGGATCACGGGATGGGTTGGGTTGGAAGGGACCTCCAAGCCCATCCAGTTCCAATCCCCTGGCCACCTCCCCCTGGATCAGGGGGCTCCAAACCCCACCCAACCCGGCCTTGGCCACCTCCAGCCGAGGTCGGACGCCCTCATCCCAACCCCGTTCCCTCTGCTCTAAACCACCTGGCCCAACCCCTGGATGGAGCGAGGTTCCTCCACCGCCCCTCGTGTCCCCCCTCAAGCCACCGCTCGGCACGAGGTGGGACACGAAGGGTGGTGGTGGTGGACTGGGAACTGGGTGTGGGGTGGGGGGGGTCATGGGAGTAGAGAGAGGGCCCCCAGCTCCACCCAGAACCAAGGCCGGAGCCGTTCGCCGCCGAAGGAAACCGGAGCGAAGGTGAAGATGGGCGTTTGGTGGTCGACGTCGGAGAAGGTCACCTCGCCCCACTCGTAGTCCAGGCAGATCCGGATCCTCCTGGGGACGCGTGGGAGGTCCAGGGGGGTCGGGGGGTCGGTGAGGGCGCGGTTCTTGAAGCCCCATTGTTGGACGGCCCAGATGCCCTCGGTGGGGTTGAAGCTGATGGGTCCCTTCCTCCGAAGGGACTCTTTGCTGACGCCGACGGCGCAGAATTGGCCCTGGGCCACGTCCACCACCCAACAATGGCGCCCCGAGGAGAAGGCTTCGCGACCCAAGACGCAAGGGTCGGCGTCGAAGCGCTCGGGGGTGTCCGGGGGCTCCCCCAGGCCGTATTCCCACCTCACGCTCTTCTGGTCCCCGGAGAGGATGAGGCGGGGGTGGGCGCTCTCAGGGTCCAGCGTCACCTCCGCTGGGGAAGAGGAGAAGGAGAACTCAGGTGAGTCAACACCACCTTCATCCCGGGGTTTGGGGTCTTCTTGGAGGTGGTGGAAGGAGTTGGGTTGGAAGGGACCTGGAAGGTCATCCAGTTCCAGCCCCTCCTGCCATGGAGGTGCAAATCAACCCCTGGAGGTGGCCAAGGGCAGGTTGGATGGGGCTTGGAGCAACCTGAGAGGTGTCCTTGGCCGTGGAACTGGATGGGCTTTGAGGTCCCTTCCAACCTCAACCCATCCCATGGTTCCGTCATTCCAACTCTCTGCCAACCAGAACCCCCCCAGACCCATCCCTGGAGGTGTCCAAGGTCGGGTTGGGTGGGGTTTGGAGCCCCCTGATCCAGGGGGAGGCGTCCAGAGGTTTGGAACTGGATGGGCTTGGAGGTCCCTTCCAACCCAACCCATCCCATGATCCCCATCACCATCCTCATCATCTCTCCCATCCCCACCACCGTGTCCCATCCCCATCCCTGGAGGTGGCCAAGGCCGGGTTGGGTGGGGCTTGGAGCCCCCTGATCCAGGGGGAGGTGTCCTGGTCATGGAGCTGGGTGGGCTTTGAGGTCCCACCCAACCCAACCCAACCCTTCCCATGAATCCATGATTCTCATCCCCCAGCAGCCCAAGTCCTTGTCTTCTACTCCCAATCCACTCTTTGACCATGGGATGGGTTGGGTTGGAAGGGACCTCAAAGCCCATCCAGTTCCAAACCCACCTGGACACCTCCCCCTGGATCAGGGGGCTCCAAGCCCCATCCAACCCAACCTTGGCCACCTCCAGGGATGGGTCTGAGGGTTCTGGTTGACACTGAGTTGGAATCATGGAACCATGGGATTGGTTGGGTTGGAAGGGATCTCAAAGCCCATCCAGTTCCAACCCCTGGATCAGGTTCCTCCAAGCCCCACCCAACCCAACCTTGGCCACCTCCAGGGATGGGGATGGAACTCGCTCGATCCCCACCTGGGCTTGACCCAACCCAACTGGAGGACCTTGGCCTTGTTGGACCTCCCGAGGTTCTCCCCAGCCCCTCCCTTCGGCAAATCCAAGCGGACGCTTCGTCTTCCCCTTGTCCGACAACGGACGCCATATTGACCGCATCATTAATATTCGACATCGATAACGCCCCCCGCGCCCCGCCCCCCCCGTCACTCACCCATCTTTTCTTCCTCTTTGGCTGAAAACGCCCAAGAAAAGGGAAATCGTTACCGGGGCCGGAAATGGCGCCCCGGGGGGGGGGGGGGGGGGGGGAACGGCACTTACGGTGCTCGGCGCGGCACTTCCCTTCGGAAACGGAAACGGAAACGGCGTTGAACGAGGGCCGGGACCCCTCGCGCAGCACGAGGGGACGGCGGCCGATTTCTTGCTCAGTTTTACTGATTTTACTGCTGAATTGCTATTTTTTTTCTATATCATTTCCTATTTTTTCTTATTTTTATTTTGTTTCATTTTTTCCATTTTTTTCCTATTTTTTCTATTTTTCCTATTTTTCCAATTTTGTTTCTGTTTTTTTTCCTATTTTATTTGCTATTTTTCCTGTTTTTTTCTATTTTTGTTTTTTTTTTTAAATTTTATTTGCTTTTTTTAATTTTATTTGCTATTTTTTCTACTTTTTTCTAATTTTTCCAATTTTGTTTCTGTTTTTTTTCCTATTTTATTTGCTATTTTTCCTATTTTTTTCTTTTTTTGTTTCTTTTTAAATTTTATTTGCTTTTTTAAAATTTTATTTGCTATTTTTTCTAATTTTTCCTATTTTTCCAATTTTGTTTCTGTTTTTCCTATTTTATTTGCTATTTTTCCTATTTTTCTTTTTTTCCTGTTTTCCCTATTGCATTTGCTATTTTCCTTATTTTTTCGGTTTTCTTTGGTTTTTTTTTTATTTGCTATTTTTCCCTATTTTTTCAATTTTGTTTCTGTTTTTCCTATTTTATTTGCTATTTTTTTCCTATTTTTTCTATTTTGATTCTATTTTATTTTCCTATTTTTTCTATATTTTTGGGGGTTTTTTCTATCTTATTTGCTATTTTTCTATATTTTTCTATTTTCCCCTCTTTGCCAATTGTTTCTATTTTCTTGCTATTTTTGCTAACTTTTTAGCTAGCTTTTTGCTAAATTTTTGCTAATTTTTTGATAACTTTTCTGCTACCATTTCTGCTATTTTTTCTGCTTTTTTGCTAATTTTTGTTATTTTTTGTGATTTTTTTTGCTAAATTTGGCTAAATTTTTGGCATGTTTCTACAAACCTTTCTGCTTTTTAATATTTTTCTATTTTTTGCTATTTTTCCTAATTTTTGCTATTTTTTCCTATTTTTTTGCTAATTCTTCCGTTTATGTTTCTCTTTTTTCTTGTTTTCTATTTTTTCCTAATTTTTGCAATTTAGGGCAATTTTTTGCTAATTTTTGTTATTTTTTCCATTTTTTTCTAATTTTTCACTATGTTTTGCTATTTTTCTATTTTTTCCAATTTTTTACTATTTTTTGCTATTTTTCTATTTTTTCCAATTTTTCTATTTATTGCTTTTTTGCTAATTTTTGCTGACTCTTCTACTTTTTGATTTTGTTATTTTTCTATTTTTTCACTATTTTTTTTTTGCTAACTAATGTGCTAATACTTTGCTAATACTTTGCTAATACTTTGCTAATACTTTGCTAATACTTTGCTAATACTTTGCTAATACTTTGCTAATACTTTGCTAATACTTTGCTAATACTTTGCTAATACTTTGCTAATACCTTGCTAATTAATTTGCTAATACCTTGCTAATTAATTTGCTAATTAATTTGCTAATTAATTTGCTAATACTTTGCTGATACTTTGCTGATACTTTGCTGATACTTTGCTGATACTTTGCTGATACTTTGCTGATACTTTGCTGATACTTTGCTGATACTTTGCTAATACTTTGCTAATTAATTTGCTAATACTTTGCTAATACTTTGCTAATACTTTGCTAATTAATTTGCTGATACTTTGCTAATACCTTGCTAATTAATTTGCTAATACCTTGCTAATACCTTGCTAATACCTTGCTAATACCTTGCTAATACCTTGCTAATACCTTGCTAATTAATTTGCTAATTAATTTGCTAATACCTTGCTAATTAATTTGCTAATTAATTTGCTAATACCTTGCTAATACCTTGCTAATTAATTTGCTAATACCTTGCTAATTAATTTGCTAATTAATTTGCTAATTAATTTGCTAATTAATTTGCTAATTAATTTGCTAATATTTTGCTAATTAATTTGCTAATTAATTTGCTAATTAATTTGCTAGTTAATTTGCTAGTTAACTTGCTAGTTAACTTGCTAATTAATTTGCTAATTAATTTGCTAATACCTTGCTAATTAGTTTGCTAATTAATTTGCTAATATTTTGCTAATTAACTTGCTAATTAACTTGCTAATACTTTGCTCTTCTTTTCTATTCTGTTGCTCGTTTCTCCTCCCTCCCCCCTCTCCCAAAGCAGAGGTGTTTTCCCCCAGGACTGGGGGGCTGTGCCCCCCCCGCGCCCCGTCCCGCGCGGTTCGGACACTCACGCAGTCGCAGTCGCTGCTCCTCTGGGGAGAGAACACAGGGAAATGGTCACCCCGGGGCTCGCTTCCGCTCTCACAATTCCGTACAGCTTTCAAAGTCTATTTCGTGTTAAAAGCCTCATTATAAGTGGATTAATAACGTATTTCTTATTAAATGCGCCGCTATAATAGGATTAATAACGTATTTCTTACTAAAAGCCTCATTATAAGTGGATTAATAACGTATTTCTTACTAAAAGCCTCATCATAAGTGGATTAATAACGTATTTCTTATTAAATGCGCCGCTATAATAGGATTAATAACGTATTTCTTATTAAAAGCCTCATTATAAGTGGATTAATAACGTATTTCTTATTAAATGCGCCGCTATAAAAGGATTAATAAAGTATTTCTTACTAAAAGCCTCATTATAAGTGGATTAATAACGTATTTCTTACTAAAAGCCTCATTATAAGTGGATTAATAACGTATTTCTTATTAAATGCGCCGCTATAAGTGGATTAATAACGTATTTCTTATTAAATGCGCCGCTATAAGTGGATTAATAACGTATTTCTTACTAAAAGCGCCGCTATAAGTGGATTAATAACGTATTTCTTACTAAAAGCGCCGCTATAAGTGGATTAATAACGTATTTCTTATTAAAAGCGCCGCTATAAGTGGATTAATAACGTATTTCTTACTAAAAGCGCCGCTATAAGTGGATTAATAACGTATTTCTTATTAAATGCGCCGCTATAAAAGGATTAATAAAGTATTTCTTACTAAAAGCCTCATTATAAGTGGATTAATAACGTATTTCTTATTAAATGCGCCGCTATAAGTGGATTAATAACGTATTTCTTATTAAATGCGCCGCTATAAGTGGATTAATAAAGTATTTCTTACTAAAAGCCTCATTATAAGTGGATTAATAACGTATTTCTTACTAAAAGCCTCATTATAAGTGGATTAATAACGTATTTCTTATTAAATGCGCCGCTATAAGTGGATTAATAACGTATTTCTTACTAAATGCGCCGCTATAAGTGGATTAATAACGTATTTCTTATTAAATGCGCCGCTATAAGTGGATTAATAACGTATTTCTTATTAAATGCGCCGCTATAAGTGGATTAATAACGTATTTCTTATTAAATGCGCCGCTATAAGTGGATTAATAACGTATTTCTTATTAAATGCGCCGCTATAAGTGGATTAATAACGTATTTCTTACTAAAAGCCTCATCATAAGTGGATTAATAACGTATTTCTTACTAAAAGCCTCATCATAAGTGGATTAATAACGTATTTCTTATTAAATGCATCATTATAAATGGATTAATAACGGCATCGTTTGCCCCCCCCCCCCCCCCCCCCCGACACCACAATTAGAGCTGCTTTGTGGTAATTGCTAATAATTAAGTGCGTGACGAGGACGCCGCCTGCGCCCGGAGCGGCCCCAGCCTCACCCAGCTCGGCCACCAGCGCCTCTGGAAGGAGAGGAGAGGGATCCGTTGGGATCGCAACGATGGAACCCAACAATGGATCCCACCCATGGATCCCAACAATGGACCCCAACGACGGATCCCACCCATGGATTCCCCAGTGATGGACCCCACCCATGGACCCCAACGATGGACCCCAATGACGGACCCCAACGATGGATCCCTCACAATGATGGACCCCACCCATGGATCCCAACGATAGATCCCAACAATGGACCCCAACGATGGACCCCCCGTAGATGGACCCCAAAGACGGACCCTAAAGACGGACCCCATCCATGGATCCCAACGATGGACCCTACCCATGGACCCCCCATTGATGGATCCCAACGATGGACCCCAAAGATAGATCCCAACCATGTATCCCCCAATAATGGACCCCAATGGACCCCCCTCGTGGATCCCAACGATGGACCCCAACGATGGATCCCCCATTGATGGCCCCCACCCTTGGATCCCAACGATGGACCCAACAATGGACCCCAACGAGTGGCTCCCCCATCGAGGGCTCCCCCAACGATGGACCCCAACGATGGATTCCGCCGGCGCGTGGCCCTCACCGATCGTCCGGTCGCGTTGGGCTGAATATAGAGGAGGGGGAAAAATCCCAATATTAACCAAATCTTCCCTATTTCCACCCAAAACACCCCCAAAGGGGGGGGGGAGAACCTGGGCAAGGTGGGGGCGACTCACCCAGTGCCACCTGGAGCTGCTCTGGGGGGGGGAAACGGGGAATGTCAGGAAGAGGCAATGAAAGGCGGGGATTCCGCGCGCCGCGGGACTGGGGGGGAGAGGACACGAACCAATCGGGGCGTCGCGCTCGCCTGGAGACGGAAACAAAGGAACAGGGGACAAAGGAAGTCATTCCGAAGTTATTACAATTATCACTAATAATTGTTTTTAATCATTTCCTCATTATCACCATTTCCTCGTTATCCCCCTTTATCATTTCCTCGTTATCATCATTTCCTCATTATCATCATTTCCTCGTTATGCCCATCATCATTTCCTTGTTATCATCATTTCCTCGTTATCATCATTTCCTCGTTATGCCCATCATCATTTCCTCATTATCATCATTTCCTCATTATCATCATTTCCTCGTTATCATCATTTCCTCGTTATCATCATTTCCTCGTTATCATCATTTCCTCGTTATCATCATTTCCTTGTTATCATCATTTCCTCGTTATCATCATTTCCTCGTTATCCCCCTTTATCATTTCCTCGTTATCATCATTTCCTCGTTATCCCCCTTTATCATTTCCTCATTATCATCATTTCCTCGTTATCATCATTTCCTTGTTATCATCATTTCCTCGTTATCATCATTTCCTCGTTATCCCCCTTTATCATTTCCTCATTATCATCATTTCCTCGTTATCATCATTTCCTCGTTATCATCATTTCCTCGTTATCATCATTTCCTTGTTATCATCATTTCCTTGTTATCATCATTTCCTCGTTATCCCCATCATCATTTCCTTGTTATCATTTCCTCGTTATCATCATTTCCTCGTTATCCCCATCATCATTTCCTCGTTATCATCATTTCCTCGTTATCCCCATCATTTCCTTGTTATCATCATTTCCTCGTTATCCCCCTTTATCATTTCCTCGTTATCCCCATTTCCTCGTTATCCCCCTTTATAATTTCCTTGTTATCATCATTTCCTCATTTTCCTCGTTATCATTTCCTCGTTATCATTTCCTCGTTATCATTTCCTCGTTATCATTTCCTCGTTATCATTTCCTCATTATCCCCTTTATGGGGGGGGCAAAAGGGGGGGGCAAAAGGGGGAGGCAAAAGGGGGGGGGCAAAACGGGGGAGGGCAAAAGGGGGGGAGGGGCAAAACGGGGGGGGGAGGGGCAAAAGGGGGGGAGGGGCAAAACGGGGGGGGGGGGGGGGGGGGCAAAAGGAAGTGGACTCACCTGGAGAGGGACTGGGATCCTCTGGGAAGAGAGGAAAAAGGGAAGGGGGGAAAGGGAAGGGGGAGAGAAGTCAGGGATCTCTGAGACTCTCCCCCCCCCCCCGCCCCCCCCCTCCACCAGCCATTCCCGGACCTGGGAATTCCTCTGGGAATTCTGCCCGCCCCCCCCCCCCCCCCATATTTTGGCCCCAGCCCAGCGCTCCCCAGTCCCCTCCCAGTTCTCCCCATTCCATCCCCAGTTCCCTCCTGTGTCCTCCCCCCCAGTCCCCCCCATTCCACCACCACCACCACCCCCCCCCCCCGTCCAATTCCATGGAAATCCGGGATTTACCGCGCTCCGCGGGGGCTTCGGAACCAACGGAACCGGACGAAGCGGAGATTCCGGCACTTTGGGGCTCCAATTCCATTTGTGGTTGGGAATCTAAAACCAGGTCTATGGAAACAGGGATATTTTAGAGATAAAGACAAATAAATAGGGATAAAGAGGGATAAAATCCATGGATATTGGCATCTTTCCATATATTATATGCAAATGGACGGATAAATAAGGATAAAATCCATGGATATAGAGATATCTAATATATACTCAAATATATACGCAAATGGACGGATAAATAGGGATAAAATCCATGGATATTGGGATATTTTTACATGTTATACAGAAATATAGGGATAAATAGGAAAGAAATCCATGGATATTGGGATATTTTTACATGTTATATAGAAATGTAGGGATAAATAGGGATAAAATCCATGGATATAGGGATATTTTTATATGTTATATAGAAATGTAGGGATAAATAGGGATAAAATCCATGGATATAGGGATATTTTTACATGTTATACAGAAATATAGGGATATATAGGGATAAAATCCATGGATATAGGGATATTTTCACATGTTATATAGAAATATATGGATAAATAGGGATAAAATCCATGGATATTGGGATATTTTCATATAGATACACAAATGTATGGATAAATAGGGATAAAATCCATGGATATTGGGATATTTTTACATGTTATACAGAAATATAGGGATAAATAGGAAAGAAATCCATGGATATTGGGATATTTTTACATGTTATATAGAAATATAGGGATAAATGGGGATAAAATCCATGGATATTGGGATATTTTCATATAGATACACAAATGTATGGATAAATAGGGATAAAATCCATGGATATAGGGATATTTTTACATGTTATATAGAAATATATGGATAAATAGGGATAAAAACCATGGATATAGGGATATTTTTACATGTTATATAGAAATATATGGATAAATAGGGATAAAATCCATGGATATTGGGATGTTTTCATATAGATACACAAATGTATGGATAAACAGGGATAAAATCCATGGATATAGGGATATTTTCATATAGATACACAAATGTATGGATAAATAGGGATAAAATCCATGGATATAGGGATATTTTCATATAGATACACAAATATATGGATAAATAGGGATAAAATCCATGGATATTGAGATATTTTCATATAGATACACAAATGTATGGATAAACAGGGATAAAATCCATGGATATAGGGATATTTTCATATAGATACACAAATGTATGGATAAATAGGGATAAAATCCATGGATATTGGGATATTTTCATATAGATACACAAATGTATGGATAAATAGGGATAAAATCCATGATATTGGGATATTTTCATATAGATACACAAATGTATGGATAAATAGGGATAAAATCCATGGATATTGGGATATTTTTACATAATATATAGAAATATATGAAAATATTCCAAATAAACCCCGTGGCTATTGGGATATTTGATATCCCCACACGTGAATAAAGAGGAATAAATGCCCTCAAACTCTTTAACTCCTTCGGGGGGGGAAATTCCCACTCACCGGGCGCTTCCCGATCCTTTAATTCCTCTGGAAAAAGAAGGGAGAAAAGTGAAAGATGAAGCACAGGTTTTGGAACTTATTTTTTTTAACCTAATTCAGGGGTTTTTTAACTTTATTTCAAGGGTTTCTTTACTTCTTTTTTAATTTACTCAATTCCCCTTTATATTTGGGAATCACCAAATTCCCCTTTTCATTTGGGAATCACCAAATTCCCCTTTAATTTGGGAATCACCAATTCCCTTTATATTTGGGAATCACCAATTCCCTTTCAATTTGGGAATCACCAATTCCCTTTATATTTGGGAATCACCTATTCCCTTTTAATTTGGGAATCACCAATTCCCCTTTATATTTGGGAATCACCAAATTCCCCTTTATATTTGGGAATCACCAATTCCCTTTTCATTTGGGAATCACCAAATTCCCCTTTATATTTGGGAATCACCAATTATCTTTTCATTTGGGAATCACCAAATTCCCCTTTATATTTGGGAATCACCAAATTCCCTTTATATTTGGGAATCACCAATTCCCTTTTCATTTGGGAATCACCAATTCCCTCTTTATTTTGGCATCGCTCCACGGAAAAGCGTGGAAAACCTCTCCCAGGGGAACAGAAACAACAGGGATTTAGGGTGGAAAACCCCACTCCCTGGACCTTTTCCTGACAAACCGCTGGATATTTCCCCCAAACCGAGGGATATTTTGGAATTAAGAGTTGAACCCAACGCCCTTCCTCGGGAAGGAGACAATTCCCGGGGCGGATCCCGCTTCCCGCAGAGAAGATGCCCAAAGGAACTCACGGATTTCCGACTCGCGCTCCTCTGGAACGGGAAAAAGGTCAACATCAGCCCAAATCTGCCCATTTTTTCCCACCGGATTTTGCTCCCACCTGGTTTTTATTTCCCTCTTTATGCTTGGAGGGGATGGAAAAGCCGCGTCTGCGCTCTCCGTGCGCGGAATTGGATGGGAAAGGCACTCACCCAGCAGCTCCCAGAGGCGTCCTGGAAGCGGAGAGCGGGGGGGTGAGGGCAGAACTGCCCTGCAGGAGGGGGAGTCGGCTTTATCACGGAATTTATAACTATATTTTCATCATTTTATGGTTATTATTATCGATTTATGGTCTATAAACGGCGCGTATTTAAATCTACAACCGCAACCCAGAAATACGGTACATTTTATATGAAAATATAAATGCAATTAAGAGATTAAAGGGAAATATCAAGACACAAAATGGAAATATCACCATAAAACTGGAAATGCCACAATAAAAATGGAAGCATCGCTATAAAATGGGAAATCCCTTGATAAAAGATGGAAGCCCCGCCACAAAATGGGAAATCCCTCGATAAAAAACGGAAGCACGGCCACAGAATTGGAAATCCCTCGATAAAAGACGGAAGCACCGCCACAAAATGGGAAATGCCTCGATAAAAAATGGAAATACCATTATAAAATTGGAAATACCACTATTAAAATGGAAATACCGCTATAAAATTGGAAATACCTCTATAAAAAATGGAAATACCTCCACCAAAAAAGGAAATATAAAAAACAGTGATTTTGGATATCCTGGATTTCTATAGGATTTATATTTTGGATTTATTGGATTTATTGGACATAAACGTGGCTTCTATTGGATTTACGGGACGTATTGGCCATACTTGGGTTGGGTTGGGTTTACATTGGATTTACGGGACGTATTGGCCATACTTGGGTTGGGTTGGGTTTACATTGGATTTACGGGACATATTGGCCATACTTGGGTTGGGTTGGGTTTATATTGGACTTTAAATTGACTCTTATGTGGGACTTGGGTTAACTGGGAGCCCCCTCAACCCGTGGAGTACAGAAAACAGCACTTACGGATCTCTGCTTCGTTTTCCCCTAGAAAGAGAAAAAATAATGGGAATAAAACCAAGGAACGTTGGCTTTCCCCATCCCATCCCATCCCTCCCCATCCCCATCCCAATCCCCTCCCCATCCCCTCCCCATCCCCTCCCCATCCCCATCCCCTCCCCATCCCATCCCTCCCCATCCCCATCCCAATCCCCTCCCCATCCCCTCCCCATCCCAATCCCATCCCCATCCCATCCCACCCCAATCCCCTCCCCATCCCAATCCCCATCCCAATCCCATCCCCTCCCCATCCCACCCAGCCACACCCTCGCCCTCGTCTCCCAACCGCATCCGTCCCGACTCAAGGTGTGATCACAGGGGAGGACCCGGCTCAAAGCCACCCCACAATTCCAACCGGGATCCAACAGCGGCCGAGTGGGATTTATGGGAGGCAATTTGTCATCCCGGGGGGGGTTTTTTCCACCCTGCCCGTTCGCCTCTCGCTCTCCGCAGCCGATTTTTCCTATCGACCCCCCTTCCTCCTGGGCAGCTCCGAGCTCGTCCCGGGAAGGAGGCGGCGGGATCCCGGCTCGCCCCGCACTTACTGATTCTGGTGTCCCGTTCCTCTGGAACGACAAAGAAACCAAGTCAATCCGGGCGGATCCGGGCTCCGCCCTGAGGGGCCTCCTGGGAATTACAGTCTGGGGAGATCTTATCACGAACCGGTTGGGTCGGAAGGGACCTCAAAGCCCATTTCCGCTGCTCTGAGGTCTCCCCGGAGCCTTCTCTTCTCCATCTTGGACAAACCCAACTCTCCCAGCCTGTCCTTACACCCCTGTTATCCCAGATTATCCCGGATTATCCCAGATTATCCCAGATTATCCCAGATTATCCCATATCGTACCGTATTAGACCATATTATATCATATTGTATCATATTGCCCCACACTGGATCACATCAAGCTGTATTATATTACCCCCTATTATATCACATCGAATTATATCACATTACTCCATATTATATTGCATTATATCACATTACCTCATGTTATATCGCAATATATCGTATTATCCCATGTTATATCGCAATATATCACACTATCCCATATTATATCACAATATATCACATCACCCCATACAATATCATATCAAATTATAATTTATTACCCCATACTGTACGTATGATACCATATTATACTCTACTATATCACGTTATATCACATGGCCCCATATAATATCCTATCACACCATAATCATATTGACTATATTGCCCTGCATCGCCCTGCAGCACCCCACATTGCAGCATATCATATCTCATATCTCATATCTCAAATCATATCATCTACATATCATCTAACATATCATCTACATATCATCTACATATCTCATATCATAATCTCATATCATATCTCATATCGTATATCATATCTCATATCTCAATCATATCTCAAATCATATCATCTACATGTCATCTACATGTCATCTACATGTCATCTACATCTCACCTGCATATCTCACCCTGCATATCTCATCTGCATATCTCATCTCATCTCACATCTCATCTCACATCTCATCTCACATCTCATCTCACATCTGCATATCTCCTGCATATCATTTGCATATCTCATCTACACATCACATCTCATATCATCTGCATATCTCATCTCATCTCACATCTCATCTCACATCTCATCTCACATCGCCTCCTATCGCATCACATGACAGAAATGACGTCATAAACACCCCATTACCCCTTGTATTGCCCTGTAATACGCTCTATAACACATGTAATAAGCCCCTCCCACCGCGCCCCTCGCGCCCCTCGCACCCCGCCCCTCGCACCCCGCCCTCGCCCCTCCCACTTGCCCTTGCTCCCCACTTGCCCTCCCCCTCGCCCCTCCCACCTGCCCCCCCCCCACCCCTCCCACTTGCCCTCCCCCTCGCGCCCCACCTTCCCCCCCACTTGCCCGCACCCTTCATGTCCTGCCTTCGCCCCTCCCACTTGCCCCTCACCCATCCCACTTGCCCTCCCTCCTCATGCCCCGCCCTCGCCCCCCACTTGCCCTCGCCCCCCACTTGCCCTCGCCCCTCCCACTTGCCCTCCCCCTCGTGCCCCGCCCTGGCCCCTCACACCCCATCCCCTCGCCCCTCGCCCCTCCCACTCACCCCTCGTGCCCCTCCCCCCTCCCCCCTCGCACTCACCCCTCGTGCCCCTCCCACTCACCCCTCCCCCACTCGCCCCTCCCGCCCCGCCCACTCGCCCCTCGCCCCTCCCCCTCACCCCTTTGACTTGCCCCTCAGCCCTCCCACTTGCCCCTCGCCCCTCCCCTTGCCCCTCCCATTTGTCCCTCCCACTCACTCTCGCCCCTCCCCCTCTCCCCCTCGCCCCTCCCACTCACCCCTCCCCCTCGTGCCCCTCCCACTCACCCCTCGTGCCCCTCCCCCTCACCCCTCACCCCTCCCACTCACCCCTCGTGCCCCTCCCACTCGCCCCTCGCCCCTCTCACTCGCCCCTCGCCCCGCCCTCGCTCCTTGCCCCTCCCACTCACCCCTCCCCCACTCGCCCCTCCCACCCCGCCCACTTGCCCCTCGCACCCCACCCTTTCCCCTCACCCCTCCCACTCGCCCCCCACCCCTCCCCCCTTCCACTCGCCCCGCCCACTCGCCCCTCGCCCCTCCCCCTCACCCCTTTGACTTGCCCCTCAGCCCTCCCACTTGCCCCTCGCCCCTCCCCTTGCCCCTCCCATTTGTCCCTCCCACTCACTCTCGCCCCTCCCCCTCTCCCCCTCGCCCCTCCCACTCACCCCTCCCCCTTGTGCCCCTCCCACTCACCCCTCGTGCCCCTCCCCCTCACCCCTCGCCCCTCCCACTCACCCCTCGTGCCTCTCCCACTCGCCCCTCGCCCCTCTCACTCGCCCCTCGCCCCGCCCTCGCCCCTTGCCCCTCCCACTCACCCCTCCCCCACTCGCCCCTCCCACCCCGCCCACTTGCCCCTCGCACCCCACCCTTTCCCCTCACCCCTCCCACTTGCCCTCCCCCTCGCACCCCACCCTTGCCCCTCGCCCCTCCCCCCTCGCCCCTCCCACTCGCCCCCCACCCCTCCCCCCTCCCACTCGCCCCTCCCCCCTCCCCCCTTTGACTTGCCCCTCGCCCCTCCCCTTGCCCCTCCCATTTGACCCTCCCACTCACTCTCACCCCTCCCCCTCTCCCCCCTCGCCCCTCGCCCCTCCCACTCGCCCCCTCCCCCTCGCCCCTCGTGCTCTGCCCACTCGCCCCTCACCCACTTGCCCCTCCCCCTCACCCACTCACCCCTCGCCCCGCCCACTTGCCCCTCACCCCGCCCACTTGCCCCTCGCCCCGCCCACTTGCCCCTCGCCCCGCCCACTCGCCCCTCGCCCCGCCCACTTGCCCATCGCCCCGCCCACTCACCCCTCGTCCCGCCCACTCGCCCCTCGCCCCTCCCCCTCGCCCCTCGCCCCGCCCACTTGCCCCCCGCCCCTCCCCCTCCCACTTGCCCCGCCCACTCGCCCCTCGCCCCGCCCACTTGCCCCTCGCCCCGCCCACTCGCCCCTCGCCCCTCCCCCTCGCCCCTCGCCCCGCCCACTTGCCCCTCGCCCCGCCCACTCGCCCCTCGCCCCTCCCCCTCGCCCCTCGCCCCTCCCCCTCGCCCCTCGCCCCGCCCACTCGCCCCTCGCCCCGCCCACTCGCCCCTCGCCCCTCCCCCTCGCCCCTCGCCCCTCCCCCTCGCCCCTCGCCCCGTACCGAGCTCGGCCTCGCGCTGCCCTTTGGGGGGAGCAGAAGGGGATTGGTGAGGGCCGGGCCCCGCCCCCTCTGCAGGGCGGGCGCCGCCGCCCCGGGGTTGGGTTGGGGGTTCAGGAGGCGCTTACGGAGCCGGCGGTCGCGGTCCCCTACGAGAGATGGCAATGAGGGCGACGGCGTGTCCCGACGCCGGCCGCGCGTCGCCCTTCCCCGCCGTACCCAGCTCCGCGCTCAGCTGCCCTGCACGGGGGGAGAGCGGTCGTTATCCCGGCGCCCGCGTCGCCCGACGGCACCGGATCCATCGGGAACGCCGACCTTACCGATGCGCGTGTGCCGCTCGCCTGCGGGAGAGAGAGCGGCGACACCTCCAGCCGGCGGCGCCACGTGGGGCGGCAGCCGCGCGGCCTTCGAGGGCCCCGCTCGATGGCAAACCGATCGATCGATGGGGGCCCCCCGTTCGTCGATGGCAAATCGATCGATCGGCCCCGACTCGTCGATATCAAAAAAAACAATCAAAATCAATCATGGATCGATCGGGGCCCCCCCGTTCGTCGATGGCAAAAAAACCAATCAAAATCAATCATGGATCGATTTTGGGCGCCCCCGTGTTCGTCGATAGCAAAAAACCAATCAAAATCAATCATGGATCGATCGGGGCCCCCCCGTTCGTCGATGGCAAAAAAACCAATCAAAATCAATCATCAATCGATCGGGGCGCCCCTGTTCGTCGATATCAAAAAACCAATCAAAATCAATCATTGATCGATCGGGGCGCCCCCGTTCGTCGATATCAAAAAACCAATCAAAATCAATCATTGATCGATCGGGGCCCCCCCGTTCGTCGATATCAAAAAACCAATCAAAATCAATCATGGATCGATCGGGGCCCCCCTGTTCGTCGATATCAAAAAAACCAATCAAAATCAATCATCAATCGATCGGGGCCCCCCCGTTCGTTGATGGCAAAAAAACCAATCAAAATCATTCATCAATCGATCGGGGCGCCCCTGTTCGTCGATATCAAAAAAACAATCAAAATCAATCATTGATCGATCGGGGCGCCCTCGTTCGTCGATATCAAAAAAACAATCAAAATCAATCATCGATCGATCGGGGCCCCCCCGTTCGTCGATATCAAAAAACCAATCAAAATCAATCATGGATCGATCGGGGCCCCCCCGTTCGTCGATGGCAAAAAAAACAATCAAAATCATTCATCAATCGATCGGGGCGCCCCTGTTCGTCGATATCAAAAAAACAATCAAAATCAATCATCAATCGATCGGGGCGCCACCGTTCGTCGATATCAAAAAAACCAATCAAAATCAATCATCGATCGATCGGGGCCCCCCCCCGTTCGTCGATATCAAAAAAACCAATCAAAATCAATCATCAATCGATCGGGGCCCCCCCGTTCGTTGATGGCAAAAAAACCAATCAAAATCATTCATCAATCGATCGGGGCGCCCCTGTTCGTCGATATCAAAAAAACAATCAAAATCAATCATCAATCGATCAGGGCCCCCCCGTTCGTCGATGGCAAAAAAAACAATCAAAATCAATCATTGATCGATCGGGGCGCCCTCGTTCGTCGATATCAAAAAAACAATCAAAATCAATCATCGATCGATCGGGGCCCCCCCGTTCGTCGATATCAAAAAACCAATCAAAATCAATCATGGATCGATCGGGGCCCCCCCGTTCGTCGATATCAAAAAACCAATCAAAATCAATCATCAATCGATCAGGGCCCCCCCGTTCGTCGATGGCAAAAAAAACAATCAAAATCAATCATCAATCGATCGGGGCCCCCCCGTTCGTCGATGGCAAAAAAACCAATCAAAATCATTCATCAATCGATCGGGGCGCCCCTGTTCGTCGATATCAAAAAACCAATCAAAATCAATCATCGATCGATCGGGGCCCCCCCGTTCGTCGATATCAAAAAAACCAATCAAAATCAATCATCAATCGATCGGGGCGCCCCCATTCGTCGATATCAAAAAACCAATCAAAATCAATCATCGATCGATCAGTGCCCCCCCGTTCGTCGATGGCAAATCGATCGATCGGCCCCAACTCATCGACGGCAAAAAAGCATAAAATCAATCAACGATCGATCGCCCCCCCCCCCGTTCGTCGATGGCAAATCGATCGATCGGCCCCGACTCGTCGATGGCAAAAAAGCATAAAATCAATCATGGATCGATTGGCCCCCCCGTTCGTCGATGGCAAAAAAAACCCCAACATCATCAATCATCGATCGATCGGCCCCGACTCGTCGATGGCAAAAAAAAAACCCAACATCATCAATCATCGATCGATCGGCCCCGACTCGTCGATGGCAAAAAAAACCCAACATCATCGATCGATCGGCGCCCCCATTTGTCAATGGCAAAAAAAACCATCAAAATCAATCATCGATTGATCGCCCCCCCCCTTTGTCGATAGCAAAAATCGATCGATCGGCCCCCCCCTTCGTTGATAGCAAAAAAATCGATGAATCGGCCCCATTTGTCGATATCAAATCGATAATCGGCCCCATTTATCAATAGCAAATCAATAATCGGCCCAATCGGAATCATCGCCCGTGGGCGATTCTGCAATCCCATTCCAAAATTTCTGCAATTCCAAAATTTCTGCAATTCCAAAATTTCTGCAATCCCAAAATTTCTGCAATTCCAAAATTTCTGCAATTCCAAAATTTCTGCAATCCCCAATTTCTGCAATCCCCAATTTCTGCAATTAATAATTGCCTAGAACTTATTTTTTGCTCTTCAAATCCTTCACAATTTCACGTTTCAACTTGATTTCCTTTTTCAACCCATTTAATTTGCCCTTAAATCCTTTGCAATTTCACTTTCCAACTTAATTTTTGCCTTTAAATCCTTCGCAATTCCATTTCCAACTTAATTTTTGCCTTTAAATCCTTCGCAATTCCATTTCCCAACTTATTTTTTGCCCTTAAATCCTTCGCAATTCCATTTCCAACTTATTTTTTGCCCTTAAATCCTTCGCAATTCCATTTTCCAACTTAATTTTTGCCTTTAAATCCTTCGCAATTCCATTTCCAACTTATTTTTTGCCCTTAAATCCTTCGCAATTCCATTTCCCAACTTAATTTTTGCCCTTAAATCCTTCGCAATTTCATTTTTCAATTTCTTTCATTTGCAATTTAACTCCTCCGCCATTTCTCTTCAATTGAATTTTCGCCCTGTAATTTTTTGGGTGCACTTCAGCATTTTTCAGCAACTCCTCAGCTTCTCAAGGACACCACAAACCTCCCGAGGGAGGGGACGGACTCACCCAGCTCCACGGTGAAAATCCCTTCGAAGAGAAAAGCCGCCGTCAGGTCTCCTCCTCGGGATTCTCCTCCTCCCCTCCCCAACTCTTCCCACGGGAATTTTCCCGTTTTCCCGGGAATTTTGCCTTTGTGACCCCAGGGGTCGTTTCCCCCTCCCCAATCCCCCCCCCCAATTTTATGGGATTAAGGGATTACAGGGCCCCTCGGCGCCGGGCGCCGCCGAACTCACTGATCGTGGTGTTGCACTTGGCTGGAAACCGAAAAAAAAGGGAGAAAAGCAGAAATCCATCAATTTCGGAGCCGCCGGCGCCGCTTCCCGGAAAAACCGGACGGAAGGCACGCACCGAGCTCTGCGTTCAGGTGTCCTGCGGGGGGAAAGGCAGCTTTGCTGGAAATCCCCTCAATTGGAAAAAAGTTCCTTTAAAATTGAAAATTTTGAAGTTTTAAGAAGAATTCTGTTTCTCTTCCCGCCTGGCGTCAAGCGCTCCGCGGTTTGAGAGGATGGAATGTTCTAGAAAGCGGCGTCACGGGTAGGAGAGTCGCGTGAAGTCGGGGAGGAAAGAGGGCAGAGGGAAGGGAATGAGGGGGTGAAGGGGGAAATGAGGCGAAATTTCAAAAAGAGGCAAAACTTTAAAAAGAGGTGAATTTTTTAAAAGAGGTGAATTTTTTAAAAGAGGTGAATTTTTTAAAAGAGGTGAATTTTAAAAAGAGGTGAATTCTAAAAAGAGGTGAATTTTAAAAAGAGGCGAATTTTAAAAAGAGGCGAATTTTTTAAAAGCTGTGAAATTAAATATTCAAAAAATGCAAAAATGCAAAAATGCAAAAAATATGCAAACAAAAATGAAAGAAGATGCAAACCAAAAACTGCAAACCAAAAAAAGAAAGATGCAAACCAAAAACTGCAAACCAAAAAAAGAAAGATCCAAACCAAAAACAAGGCAAAAAAAAGATGCAAAACTAAGATGCAAATAAAAAAGGCACCAAATTTTAAAAAGGCACAAATTTAAAACCACAGAATTTAAGACACAAATTAAAAGAATGACGCGCATTAAAAAATATGCAAATTAAAAAATACTCAAAAAAAAAAGATGCAAATGACAAAAGATGCAAAATTTTTAAAATTATGCCAAATAAAGAAGAGGCGAAATTAAAAATTAGGCAGCATTTCAAAATTCTGCAAAATAAAGACGGAGAGTCAAACCAAAACAAGCCAGAGAATCCAAGATGGCAGAGAATCGGATTGAAAAACACCGAGGGTCAAATAAAAAATTGTGGAGAATCGAAAAAGGCAGAGAATCCAATAAAAATACGATGGAGAATCAAAAATAACGGTGAAGAATCAAAAAAGGCTGAGAATTGGGTCAATCCCTTCGTGCTGGGAGGAGAGCGAGGGCGCCACGTACGGAGTCGCGAGTCGCGGTCCCCTGGAAACAGAGAAAAAGAACCAAAAATGGCGTTTTTGGGGGCGGTTTGGACCCGGCTCCGCCCTCTCCCCAGGTCCCAAAGCCCCGGGCTCAGCGAGAAAGAGGATTGTCCTCATTTTTCACGGTATTTTAACTTGAAATCTTGTTTATTGTACTTAAAGCCCCAACAAACTCCGCTCGTTGGGTTCAAAGTTTCAATATTTCACCTAAAGCCCCAACAAAATTTGCTCGTTGGGTTCAAATTTTCAAAATTTCACCTAAAGCCCCAACAAAATTTGCTCGTTGGGTTCAAATTTTCAAAATTTCACCTAAAGCCCCAACAAAATTTGCTCGTTGGGTTCAAATTTTCAAAATTTAACCTAAAGCCCCAACAAAATCCACTCATTGGGTTCAAATTCTTAAAATTTCACTTAAAGCCCCAACAAAATCCGCACGTTGGGTTCAAATTTTTTAAATTTACTTTAAAACCCAATAAATTCTGCAGATTGAATGAAATTTTTGGTTTATTTTCTTTAAAACCCCAAGAAATCTGCACAATTTTGCCAAGAGGGCGATCCCCGACACAAAACTCGGACTCACCAAGCAGCGCCGTGAGTCTGCCTTAGGAATAAGGAAAAAAAACAGGAATTAGGTCAATAAAGTGACAAGAAATGATCCTAAAAAGAGGTTTTTAGGGCTAAATGCACTGGTTTTGGTTCAAGACTTACGGGTTTCTGCTGCGAGCTTGGCTGAAAAGGGAAAAAAAAATGAGATTTGAGTCAATTTGGAGGGATTCTCCACAGGGAAAACATTTTTTTTGAAAAAAAAAACATTCTTTTTGGCCAATTTTTCTGGCTGGGGCTCCAAGAGACTCCCCCGCCCCCAATCCCAGGGGGTTTCACCCCAAAAGCTCAATGAAAAAAATCTCCACTTACTGATTTTTCGATCGCGTTCCTCTGGGAAGGAGGGGAGGCAAAGAATAAAAAGTAAAATTATTAATATTAGCCATAAATTCGTAATTATTTTAGAATTATTATTATTAATAAGCCCTGATGCTCTTGGATCAGGAAAAGCACTTACCCCCCCCAAATATTTGCTCGATACTGACAAAATATTTGGAAATCTTGCTTTGTTTTGACCATCAGCCAGGTTAAAATAATCAAAAATGAGGTTTTTAGTGGGAAATTCTGTCTCTGCTCCCTTTTTAGGGTGAAAGAGGAGCAGGAGGTCCCCGGCCCCACCCGAAGGGAATCAGCACTTACTGAGCTTCGCGTCGCATTCGCCTGGGAAAGAGGAAATAACAAATACAAAGAAACAAATAAAAATACAAAGAAACAAATACAAATACAAAAAACCAAATACAAATACAAAGAAACACAAAAAAAGGCAAAGAGGATAAATACAAATTCGATAAAAGCGATAAATTCGATAAACGTGATAAATGGGATCGGTACGATAACTGCAAACACAACCAATACATCATCAATGAATGCAAATCAATAAGGGCCAAATCAATAAAGGGTCAAGACGACCAATACACGAACCAATAAGGGGCAAAGACGACCAATACGCAATCAATAAAGGGCCAAATCAATAAAGGGCCAAGATGACCCATCTGTAAATCAATAAAGGGCCAAGTGAGCCAATGCACAAATCAACAAGGCCAAGACGACCAATACGCAATCAATAAAGGGCTCAGTGAGCCAATGTGCGATCAATAAGGGCCAAATCAATAAGGGCCAAGACAAGCGATAGGCGATCAATAAGGGCCAAATCAATAAGGGCCAAGACAAGCAATAGGTAATCAATAAGGGCCAAATCAATAAGGGCCAAGACAAGCGATAGGTAATCAATAAGGGCCAAATCGGGAGCTGGAGGAATGGCGGCTCCTTACCCAGCTCGGCCGCCATCGCCCCTGGGCGCCGGAATCGCCGCCGCGGACGGGAACGGGAACGGAGGGGAGGGGGGGCCAAGGGGGGGAGGGGAGGGGGGGGAAAAAGAGGCAAATTTAATAAAAATAAATAAGAAATAAAATAATGTAAAAAGTCCTTGCTAAAATCAAAATATCAGAATTAAACGTTATTAATAACGGAATAATTACATCATTATTTATTATATTGTAATACAGCGTTAACTACAACCTTAGAAATACACAGAATTTATTATAACACGTATTTATTTATTTCTATTATTATTTAATAATAAAAGATAACGTATTTATTTTATTGTTTATATACTATAACATAGACTAATAATTTTATTATTTATATTATCATATTATTATTTCATTATTTTATAATGCTATATGATAATTTATTCTACTATTTATTTCTAGAATATTTACTATATATTACTATTTATTTTTTATTATTATAGATCATAATTCATTATAAATACTAAAATTATGCTATAAACAGTAATAAGTAAAATAATAAAAATTATAAAAATTATAAATTATAAATAATAAATGTAAGAAGTAATAAATACAAATGTAAATAATAAATAACATATATAAATATTAAATAATAAAAACAAATAGTGAGCAATAAATAATAAAAATGAGCAATAAATAATAAACATAAATAAGAAATAATGACTACTAATAAATACTAACTACTAAGTAATAAATATAAAGAACTAATTAAGACCACCTACTAAAAAATAATGAACAATAATAACTAACAACTAATAAATACAAACTACTAAAAAATAATGAATATAACTAATAACTAACAGCTAATAAAATTTCATAAATACTGAATATAAATAACAGCTAATAAAAATAATTAATACTGAATATAAATAACAGCCAAAAAAAATAATTAATACTGAATATAAATAACAGCTAATAAAAATAATTAATAAATGCTGAATATAAATAATAGCTAATAAAAACAATTCATAAATACTAAATATAACTAACCAACATCTAATAAAAATAATGCATAAATGCTAAATATAAATAACATCTAATAAAAATAATTCATAAATACTAAATATAAATAACTAACAGCTAATAAAAATCAATAAATACTAAATATAAATAACTAATAACAAATAAAAACTAATAACTAAAGAATAATAACTAATAAATACAAACTACTAAATAACAAATAATAAATGTAACTAATAACTAATAAATATATATGACTAATAGCTAATAACTAATAGCTAATAAATGATAAATAACTAAAACCTGATAACTAATGAATAATAATTAATAACTAATAAATACAAATAGGATGGGCAACAGCAATGGGGTGGCTCCTTTCCCCCGCGCAGCCAACCCGGATCCGCGGTGCCCGCGAGGGCGGCGCCGCCGCTCACCGATTCGCCGCTCCCGCTCCTCTGGAAAACAGAGGGGGGGGGAAGAAGTGGCTTTCTTTAGAAAGGATTTTTAAAACTTATTTTCTTCCAAATGACCTTTTTTAAAAGGAATTTTCTTCAAAATTACACTTTTTAAAACATTTTCTTTGAAATGATGCCTTTTAAAACGAATTTTCTTTGAAATGGCATTTTTTAAAAACAAATTTTCTTTGAAATGACGTTTTTTTAAAACAAATTTTCTTTGACATTTAAAAAAATAATTTTCTTTGAAATGACATTTTAAAAAACGAATTTTCTTTGAAATGACATTTAAAAATAATTTTCTTTGAAATGACATTTAAAAAATAATTTCCTTTGAAATCACATTTTAAAAATTGATTTCCTTTGAAATTACATTAAAAAATTTTCTTTGAAATTACGTTTTAAAAAATTAATTTTCTTTAAAATTACACTTTTTAAAATTAATTTTCCTTAGAATTATACTTTTTGAAAGTATTTACTTTGAAATTACACTTTAAAATTTTTCCTTGAAATTATGCTTTTTAAAATTAATTTTTCAAAATTAATTTTCGAAACGATTTTTGGAAATGACGATTTTCCCACTTTTCCTCTCCCGTTATTTTTTAATTACACTTTTCCCCCAATTTCCTCGGCTGCTGCCGCCATAACGACCCCTCCCCCGCCCCCCCCCCCCCCCCCCCCCCCCCCGGCAAAGCCCCCCAGGGGAGCGCTCGCTCACCGAGCTCGGCCGTCAGAGTGTCTGGAAAAGGGTAAAAAGAGGAAAAATCACTACGGATTTTTGGGAGGGGCTCCAGGGAAGCTCCACCCCCCTTGGGCATTCCAGGGCTTGGGAATTCAGACTTTTCCCCCTCCCCTTCCAAGGAAAGATGGGCAAATTGCGGAGAATCGGGGCCAATCGGGGCCAATCGGGGAGAATCGGGGAGAATCGGGGCCAATCGGGCCCAATTGCGGAGAATCGGGGCCATTCGGGCCCAATTGCGGAGAATCGGGCCCAATCGGGGCCAATCGGGGCCAATTGGGGAGAATCGGGGCCAATCGGGGCCAATTAGGGAGAATCAGGGCAATCGGGGCCAATCGGGGCCAATTGCGGAGAATCGGGGCCAATTGCGGAGAATCAGGGCCAATTGGGGCCAATTGCGGAGAATCGGGGCCGATTGCAGAGAATCGGGGCCAATTGGGGAGAATCGGGGCCAATCGGGGCCAATTGGGGAGAATCAGGGCAATCGGGGCCAATCGGGGCCAATTGGGGCCAATTGGGGCAATCGGGCCAATTGGGGCCAATCGGGGAGAATTGGGGCCAATAGTGGCCAATTGCGGAGAATCAGGGCCAATTGGGGCCAATTGCGGAGAATCGGGGCCAATAGGGGCCAATTGCGGAGAATCGGGGCCGATTGCAGAGAATCGGGGCCAATCGGGGCCAATTGCGGAGAATCGGGGCCGATTGCAGAGAATCGGGGCCAATCGGGGCCAATTGGGGCAATCGGGACAATTGGGGCCAATTGGGGAGAATTGGGGCCAATAGTGGCCAATTGCGGAGAATCAGGGCCAATTGGGGCCAATTGCGGAGAATCGGGGCCAATTGGGGCCAATTGCGGAGAATCGGGGCCGATTGCAGAGAATCGGGGCCAATCGGGGCCAATTGGGGAGAATCGGGGCCAATCGGGGCCAATTGGGGAGAATCAGGGCAATCGGGGCCAATCGGGGCCAATCGGGGCCAATTGGGGCAATCGGGCCAATTGGGGCCAATCGGGGAGAATCGGGGCCAATAGTGGCCAATTGCGGAGAATCGGGGCCAATTGCGGAGAATCAGGGCCAATTGGGGCCAATTGGGGAGAATCGGGGCCAATTGGGGCCAATTGGGGCCAATTGGGGAGAATCGGGGCCAATTGGGGCCAATTGGGGAGAATCGGGGCCGATTGCAGAGAATCGGGGCCAATCGGGGAGAATTGGGGAGAATCGGGGCCAATCGGGGCCAATTGGGGAGAATCAGGGCAATCGGGGCCAATTGGGGCAATCGGGGCCAATCGGGCCAATTGGAGCCAATCGGGGAGAATCGGGGCAAATCGGGGCCAATTGGGGCAAATCGGGGCCAATTGGGGAGAATCGGGGCCAATTGGGGAGAATCAGGGCCAATCGGGGCCAATTGGGGAGAATCAGGGCCAATTGGGGCCAATCGGGGCCAAGACTCACCGAGTTCTGCCGAAAGTTCACCTGAAACCGGGAATAAAGGGGAGGGGTTTGGTCAAAGGGCGCCGGGATTCGCCGACAATTCCCGGCGCCGGATCCCCGCGCAGCCCCGACGGGAAGGGATCGCGGATCCCCCGGGCTTGGTGAAACCAGGAATTCCCACACCTTGGGATGGCGGAAGGGAAGGAAGCGGCGCGCGCCGAATTCTTCGTTTCCACCCCAAAACCAACCCAAAGGGAAAGAGAAGGAAATGGGGTTTAATTGGGTTTTCTTTAAATTCCGCTTCCGTGGGATTTGTCACTGAAGAGGCTTCAAATAATCCTCGTTCTCCTCTTCGGAGAGGGGACAGGGGCTGCCGAAATTCCCAAATTTTGAGGGAAGCAGCCATTTAGATAAAAACTTAGGGATTGGGAAGGATATTTTATCCCGGAGACGCACGACGGAGGCGGTTTTGGGGGGTATTTTTGGGGATATAATTCCAGGGAATTTGGAAATCCAAGGGAAACTCACCGTTTTCCGTGTCGCATTCCTCTAAAAACAAGAGAAAAGGAGAAATTTGGGTCAGTCCGGAGATTTGCCGCCTCCGGCGCGATCCAACCGGCGAGCGCGGAGAAGGGACGCGGGAACGCCGCGGGATTGGGGGAGGCGGCGGCGCTGCTCTGGGTGGAACCCCAAGAGATCCCCCCCCCACCCCGGTGGTTTGGATCCCTCCTCCCTGAGCGGATCCGGGCGGAAATTGAAGATCCAGAGGATCCTTTCCAGTTTAAGGAGCCCCCCCCCTCCATCCAAAGGGACTTTTCCCATCGTCAGCAGCATCAAAAAGCCCGGAATTGACCCCAAAACCAACTCACCGAGCTCGGTGTCGCTCTCTTCTACACAAAACAAAGAGAAGAGTTTACAGAGGTGTTGGCCATGGCCAACCCTACGGTGTTGGAATGGGGCATCTATAGAGGTGTTGGCCATGGCCAACCCTACGGTGTCGGAAGGGGCATCTATAGAGGTGTTGGCGATGGCCAACCCTACGGTGTCGGAAGGGGCATCTATAGAGGCGTTGGCCATGGCCAACCCTATGGTGTTGGAAATGGCCATGGCCAACCCTACAGTGTTGGATGGGGCATCTATTGAGGCGTTGGCCATGGCGAACCCTACAGTGTCGGATGGGGCATCTATAGAGGTGTTGGCCATGGCCGACCCTACAGTGTCGGAAATGGCCATGGCCAACCTTACGGTGGTGGATTTGGCTTCTATAGGGGCGTTGGCCATGGCCAACCCTACGGTGTCGGAAGGGGCATCTATAGAGGCGTTGGCCATGGCCGACCCTACGGTGTTGGAAATGGCCATGGCCAACCCTACAGTGTTGGATGGGGCATCTATTGAGGTGTTGGCCATGGCCAACCCTACAGTGTCGGATGGGGCATCTATAGAGGCGTTGGCCATGGCCGACCCTACGGTGTTGGAAATGGCCATGGCCAACCCTACAGTGTTGGATGGGGCATCTATAGAGGTGTTGGCCATGGCCGACCCTACAGTGTCGGAAATGGCCATGGCCAACCCTACGGTGGTGGATTTGGCTTCTATAGGGGCGTTGGCCATGGCCAACCCTACGGTGTCGGATTTGGCTTCTATAGGGGCGTTGGCCATGGCCAACCCTACGGTGTCGGAAGGGGAAGGGGAAGGACTCACCAAACTCTTCTGTTAACTTCCCTTAAAAGAAAGGAACGTTCGTTCCAGCCGTTAGTGCCGAGGTTTTCCCGGCACGGGGAGGGGGATAAAAGAGGAAAAGGCTCTTACGGATTTTCACGTCTCGTTCTTCTACAAGAGAAAGAGAGAATTGGGCCCCAGGTGGGGCTTTTTTAGGTTTGTTTGATCAAAATTGTCCCCCAAATTGATTTTTTTTTCACCTCATTGACCCCAACACTCCCCAAAAGAGCAACGAGTTTGTCTAACGTGGTCCAAAATCTGAAGAAGCCAAGAAGGGCCAAAGGAGATGGACCTTAATGAGGGCTGTTTGGTGGAAGAAGGGAGAAGCCACTCACCGAGATCCGCGTTCCTTTTCCCTTGAAAGGAAGAAAGGGAACAGGAGGTCAATGCTTTCTGACCTCGAAGGGTTAATGAATTCATGGAAGGAGCAGGACTCATGGAGAGCTCAAAGACACACCTGACTCCATCTCCACCTTCGCTTCCCAACTCTTCCCAAGAGCTTCGTCAACCTGGTGGGAGGAGAAGGAACATCCTTAAGCCAGGAATCCGGGAGGAACCCTCGGAGCCGCAGAGGGTCTTCCCCACTTCCCCCCCCCCAGTTCTCTCTCCCGCTCTGCATCGGGACGAGCGGTGGGAAAGAGGGATCCAGGTGCTCCACCAACATCCATCACCCATCACGGAAGGAATCCACGTCACAAACACCCACTTTTTGGTCACCTGAGCTTAAATTTCCCCTTTCTGTCGCAAAAGGGACTTAAAATGGACCTTCCTGGAGGAGCTGAGCTTTGGGAAGGCAAAGAGGACCATTCCGGGGTGGGAAAAGGCATCGGATCAGCTTGGGAAGGGAATTATTGGATGGTTCTCACGGGCTATAATTGGGCTCTTGTGCGGCGAGATAAACGATGGAGCTAAATTTATAGAGGAACCGAGCAAGGGAAGAGGCTCCGGTACGGAATAAATAATCCAGTAAGGGATTTCCCAAAAAGGAAGGAGAATCTAATCCAATCGATGGTCTTTAAGGGTCTCCTCCAACCCCAACCCAACGATTTTAACTCTTTTCCTGGTTTTCAGTGTCACCGGAGCCAGGGAGAGCGAGAAATTCGCTTCGTTCCAGGCTGTTTTCCAGCCATCGCGGCCGGATCGCGTTTCTTCGGCGCTCCAAAAGCACCTCCCAGCCCTTCAGGAGGATCCAGGAATAGGATCCCCCCCCTCCCATTATGCTTTTTCCTGCTCATGGAAAGGGAAAAACCCACCTTGCCAGGACCTGCAGTCGCTTTTCCCGACCTCTTTCCGATTCCCTCCCGGGACGCGCGGGCGGCGACGGCTCCGGATGGAAAGGGGGGGGCGGTGTCTGGGCTGGGAATGTTGGCACGTTCTGGGGTGGTGGCACCTCGCCGGGGTTTGGGGCGTCTGAGGGGACTTGGAAGAGGCGTCAGGGAGGCGGCGGCGAGGACGGGACCTTCCCAGAGCCTAATTTTAGCCGGGTGAAACGTTGAGCTGGAAGAGGGCGAGGAGGATCCCGATATGGAAGGAAGAGGAGCCTCCAGAGGAGGAAGAGCTCGGCCTGGTGTCCCAGGAACAACCACAGGCTGGGAGGAGAAGGCAAGGATTTGGGGTGCTGGTGGGCGAGAAGCTCACATGAGACACCTCCCCCTGGATCAGGGGGCTCCAAACCCCATCCAACCCACCCTTGGACGCCTCCAGGGGTGGGGATGGGGGTTCTGGTTGGCATTGAGTTGGAATTATGGAACCATGGGATGGGTTGGGTTGGAAGGGACCTCACAACCCATCCAGTTCCAACCCCAGGGACACCTCCCCCTGGATCAGGGGGCTCCAAGCCCCATCCAACCCACCCTTGGACACCTCCAGGGATGAGAAGCTCCACAGGAGTCGGCAAAGCGCGCTCGAGTCCAGAACCCAAGGGTGTCCTGGGCTGATCCCAAAGCTGTGGGAGCAGAGGGGGAGGGAGGGGGCTCTGCCCCTCGGGGGAGACCCCACCTGGAGCCCCGAGTCCTGGGATCCTGAGCACTGGGAGGACCTGGAGCTGGTGGAGAGGAGACCCCGGAGATGATCCAAGGGCTGGAGCACAAGGACAGGAGGGGAGGGTTGGGGTTGTCCAGCCTGGAGAGGAGAAGGCTCCGGGGAGACCTTGGAGCAGCCTTGAAGGGGCTCCAGGAGAGCTGGGGAGGGGCTCTTGGTCAGGGGGTGCAGGGATGGGGCGAGGGGGAAGGGGTTGAGCTGGAAGAGGGGAGATTGGGGGAGATCTTGGGGGAGATTGGGGGGAGATTGGGGGGAGATCTTGGGGGAGATTCGGGGGAGATCTTGGGAGATTGGGGGGAGATCTTGAGGGGGATTGGGGGGAGATCTTGGGGGAGATTCAGGGGAGATCTTGGGAGATTGGGGGGAGATCTTGGGGGGGATTGGGGGGAGATCTTGGGGGGGATTGAGGGGAGATCTTGGGGGTCATTGAGGGGAGATATTGGGGGACATTGAGGGGAGATCTTGGAGGACATTGGGGGGAGATCTTGGGGGGAGATATTGGGGGACATTGAAGGGAGATCTTGGGGGAGGTTCAGGGGAGATCTTGGAGGGGATTGGGGGGAATCTTGGGGGACATTGAAGGGAGATCTTGGGAGATTCAGGGGAGATCTTGGGAGATTGGGGGGAGATATTGGGGGGGATTGAGGGGAGATCTTGGGGGAGATCTTGGGGAAGATTGAGGGGAGATCTTGGAGGACATTGAGGGGAGATCTTGGGGGAGATCTTGGGGAGATCTTGGAGGACATTGAGGGGAGATCTTGGGGGAGATCTTGGGGGGGATTGGGGGGAGATCTTGGGGGGGATTGAGGGGAGATCTTGGGGGTCATTGAGGGGAGATCTTGGGGGAGATCTTGGGGGACGTTGAGGGGAGATCTTGGGGGAGATCTTGGGGCTCTGATGGTTCCACATCTGGAGGGGCTTTGCCCACCCTCACCGCCTTCTCCAGGCCCAGGTGGGCCAGAGGGGCCCCGGGGGTTCCCCACCTCCCCCGACCCCTTCCCAGCCCCGAACCCCACGTTCCTGGAGATCTCCTTCTGCTTTATTGCTCCTCGTTCCCGAGGAGGTTCCCATAAAAAGAGGAGGCCCAGGGGAGGGAAAATCCGTCGTGGGGCAGATGGGGTCCATCTGTCCGTCCGTTCATCCTCTCAGCCACCTTCCCATCCACCCACCCATGTTCTCATCCATCCCTTCTCATCCCTCTTCTTATCCACCTTCCCATCCATCCATCTGTCCATCTCCTCATCCCTCCATCCACCTTCCCATTCATCCATTCATCCCTCCCTCCCTCCATCTCCTCATCCCTCCATCCATCTGTCCATCTCCTCATCCATCCACCTTCTCATCCATCCCTAGATCCATCCACCCACCCATCTCCTCATCCCTCCATCCATCTCTAGATGCATCCATCCATCCATCCCTCCTTCTCCTCCTCCCTCCACCCTTCCCCATCCCCCCATGACCTTCTCCATCCATCCATCCCCCCATGACCTTCTCCATCCATCCATCCATCCATCCATCCATCCATCCATCCCCCCATGACCTTCTCCATCCATCCCCCCATGACCTTCTCCATCCATCCATCCATCCATCCCCCCATGACCTTCTCCATCCATCCCCCCATGACCTTCTCCATTGTTCTCCATCCATCCCTCCATCCATTCCTCCCTCCATCCACCCATCCATCTCCTCATCCCTCCATCCCTCCACCCACCCACCCATCTCCTCATCCCTCCATCCATCTGTCCATCTCCTCATCCATCCACCTCATCCATCCATCTGTCCAACTCCCCATCCCTCCACCCATCCACCCACCCATCTCCTCATCCCTCCATCCATCTCTAGATGCATCCATCCATCCATCCCTCCTTCTCCTCCTCCCTCCACCCTTCCCCATCCCCCCATGACCTTCTCCATCCATTCATCCATCCATCCATGACCTTCTCTGTTGTTCTCCATCCATCCATCCATCTCCATCCATCTCCGTCCATCCCTAGATCCATCCACCCACCCATCTCCTGATCCCTCCATCCATCTCTAGATGCATCCATCCATCCATCCCTCCTTCTCCTCCTCCCTCCACCCTTCCCCATCCCCCCATGACCTTCTCCATCCACCCATCCATCCATGACCTTCTCCATTGTTCTCCATCCATCCATCTCCATCCATCCCTAGATCCACCCATCCACACACCCATCTCCTCATCCCTCCATCCATCCCTAGATCCATCCATCCCTCCCTCCTTCTCCTCCTCCCTCCACCCTTCCCCATCCCCCCATGACCTTCTCCATCCATCCATGACCTTCTCCATTGTTCTCCATCCATTCATCTCCATCCATCCCTAGATCCAGCCATCCACCCACCCACCCATCTCCTCATCCCTCCATCCATCCCTAGATCCATCCATCCCTCCCTAGATCAATCCATCCCTCCCTCCTTCTCCTCCTCCCTCCACCCTTCCCCATCCCCCCATGACCTTCTCCATCCACCCATCCATCCATGACCTTCTCCGTTGTTCTCCATCCATCCCTCCACCCACCCACCCATCTCCTCATCCCTCCATCCATCCATTCATCCATCCCTCCTTCTCCTCCTCCCTCCACCCTTCCCCATCCCCCCATGACCTTCTCCATCCATCCATCCATGACCTTCTCCATTGTTCTCTATCCATCCATCTCCATCCATCCCTAGATCCATCCACCCACCCATCTCCTCATCCCTCCATCCATCCCTAGATCCATCCATCCCTCCCTCCTTCTCCTCCTCCCTCCACCCTTCCCCATCCCCCCATGACCTTCTCCATCCACCCATCCATCCATGACCTTCTCCATCCCCCCATGACCTTCTCCATCCATCCATCCATGACCTTCTCCGTTGTTCTCCACCCACCCACCCACCTTCCCATCCACCCCTCAACCGATCCCTCCCTCCACCCCCCTCCTCCTCTCCCTTCTCCCCCCCCCCAAAGCCACCTCAGACCCCCTCACCACCCCCTCCTCCTCACTCCTTCCCCCCACCCCCGAGCAGCTCCTTCCGCAGATGCGTCCGTTGGTGCTTCACGAGGGAGGAGCTGGACATGAAGCTCTTGGGGCACCGGGGGCACTCGTAGGGCTTCTCCCCGGTGTGGATCCTCCTGTGGATGATCAAGGTGGAGCTGGCCCGGAACCTCTTCCCGCAGAAGGAGCACTCGTAGGGTTTCTCCCCCGTGTGGATCCTCTGGTGCCTCCTCAGGGTCGTGTTCTCCCGGAACGCCTTCCCGCAGTCGCCGCACGCGAAGGGCCTCGGCCCCACGTGGCTCTTCTGGTGGACCACGAGCCCCGAGTGGACAGCGAAGCCCATCCCGCACTGGGAACACTGGTGGGGCTTCTCCACCGACCGCTTCCTCCGCCCTTTCTCGAAGGGGGAGCCTTCTCCGCGCGGAGGCCGCGGAGGCCTCCTCGGGTGGGCGACGGCCGCCTCCTTCTCCGCGAAGGTCCCTCCCTGGAGGTGCCTCTTGCGGTGTTTGTTGAGGGATTTGGTGGCCATGAAGCTCTTGCCGCAGTCGGGGCACTGGAAGGGCCTCTCCCCGGTGTGGATGCGCCGGTGGATGACCAAGGTGGCCTTGGAGGTCAAGGTCTTGCCGCAGTCGGGGCAGGCGAAGGCGGCGCCCGCCGAGTGCCTCTTGCGGTGCTTGTTGAGGGCTTTGGTGGCCGTGAAGGTCTTGCCGCAGTCGGGGCACCCGAAGGGTCTCTCCCCGGTGTGGATCCTCCGGTGGGCGACCAGGGAAGAGTTGGACGTCAAGGTCTTGCCGCACTCGGAGCACCTGTGGGGTCCCTTCTCCAGGTGCACCTTGAGGTGCCTCTGGAGGCTGTCGGCGGAGGCGAAGCCCCGGCGGCACGTGGGGCACGGGTGGCCTTTCTCTTGGCATTTGGCCTTCTGGTGGCTCCTCAGGCCGGAGCTGCTCGAGAAGCTCCTCCGGCAGCCGCAGCAGGTGAAGGGGCTCCGGCCGGGGTGGACCCTCCGGTGCCTCTGAGGGAGGAGCCGTGGGAGAAGGTCCTCCCGCATCTGCTGCAGCTGTGGGGAGGCCCCGAGGGCCCCCTGGGGTTCCCTTTCCTCCCGTGGTTGGAGGAGGAAGAGGAGGAGGAAGGAGGGAGGGTCCCTCCCGGGGGGTTCTTGAGGCGCTCGGAGCCCCCCGGAGAAGGAGCCTTTGGGTTTCCTCGAGGAGGTCCCGGATTCGGCCCGGGAAGGGACCTCCTCGGAGCCGCTCGTCCAACCCTCGTCTGTTGGGGAGAAGGGGGGGGGAACCTGCCTTGAGCTCGGTCCCTGAAGGTGAGGAGCACCCCAAGGGTGGGGGATCCCATCCTGAGGAGCACCCCAAGGGTGGGGGATCCCATCCTGAAGAGCATCCTAAGGGTGGGGGATCCCATCCTGAAGGTGAGGAGCACCTCAGGAGCACCCCAAGGGTGGGGGATCCCATCCTGAACCTGAGGAGCACCTCAGGAGCACCTCAAACGTGGTGGATCCCATCCTGAGGAGCACCCCAAGGGTGGGGGATCCCATCCTGAAGGTGAGGAGCACCTCAGGAGCACCCCAAGGGTGGGGGATCCCATCCTGAAGGTGAGGAGCACCTCAGGAGCACCCCAAGGGTGGGGGATCCCATCCTGAAGGTGAGGAGCACCTCAGGAACAACCCCCAAGGGTGGGGGGATCCCATCCTGAGGAGCACCCCAAGGGTGGGGGGATCCCATCCTGAGGAGCATCCTAAGGGGTGGGGGGGATCCCATCCTGAACCTGAGGAGCACCTCAGGAGCATCCCAAGGGTGGGGGATCCCATCCCTGAGGAGCACCCCAGGGGTGGTGGATCCCATCCTGAACCTGAGGAGCACCTCAGGAGCACCTCAAACGTGGTGGATCCCATCCTGAGGAGAATCCCAAGGGTGGGGGATCCCATCCTGAACCCAAGGAGCACCTCAGGAGCACCCCAAGGGTGGGGGGATCCCATCCTGAACCTGAGGAGCACCTCAGGAGCACCCCAAGGGTGGGGGGATCCCATCCCGAGGAGCATCCCAAAGGTGATGGATCCCATCCCTGAAGATCACCCCAAGGGTAATGGATCCCAGACACCCCTCTGACCACCCCCAGCCCCAGGGGACCTCTCCCCCCCCCCCCTCTCCAGACCCCCTCCCAGTTTCACCAGTAGGACCTTCCCCGACCTCTCCGTTTTGGGGCTGGAAAAGGGGGTTCCTCACCTGAGCAGGAAGAGTTGGACCCCGAGGAGCTCCCGGAGGCGCCTCGGCTGCTCCTCCTCCTCCTCCTCCTCCTCCTCCTCAGGAGCCTCAAGAGGGGTCTCAGGGCCTCCCCCCTCCCCCTCCTCGTCCGAGCTCCGGAGGTCGGGGGAACCAAACCTCGTCCGGATCCACGGGGAGAGCCCTGGGGGGGGGGGGCCGGGTGGGTGATCTGGAGGCAGGAGGGGGAAACGGGGGGGGGGGGACACGACCCCCCCACCCCCACCCCCGAGACCACCCTTCCTTCAGGAGAGAGGGGAAACCCCACCCCCCCACCCCCCCACCCCCCCAGCCCACACTTCCCTGCAGGAGAGAGGGGAACCCCCCCCCCCCCAACCCCCCCGGAGTTGGGTCTGCCCGGAAGGGGAATCCCCGGGGGGGGGTTTGAGGGGGGGGGGGGGTCCCGGGTGGGTGACCTCGAGGCAGGAGGGGGAAACAGGGGACCCCCCACCCCCCGAGCCCACCCTTCCTTCAGGAGAGAGGGGAAACCCCCCCCACCCCCATGCCCATCCCCCCCCCGGAGTTGGGTCTCCCCGGAAGGGAATCCCCGCGGGTGGGGGGGGGGGGGGGGGGTCCCGGGTGGGGTGACCTCGAGGCAGGAGGGGTGTTGGGGGAAACGGGGACTCCCCCCCCCCCCCCCCCGAGCCCACACTTCCTGCAGGAGAGAGGGGAACCCCCCCCCCCCCCATCCCCCCCCCAGAGTTGGGTCTGCCCGGAAGGGAATCCCGGGGGGGGGGGTTGAGGGGGGGGGGGGGGGGGGGGGGTCCCGGGTGGGGTGACCTCGAGGCAGGAGGGGGAAACGGGGGACCCCCCACCCCCACCCTTCCTTCAGGAGAGAGGGGAAACCCCCCCCCGGGGTTGGGTCTCCC